>SNQJ01S0036595.1:145793-165786 GCA_010110895.2 Picea sitchensis
GCTAAGGAGGGCCATCCATCTAGCCTGTCTGGTGTTGAGCTTTGGTTGATCAAACAGGTATCGCAATCCACAGTGATCTCTCATAAGTACAAATTTTCTTCCCAGGAGGTAATGCCTCCACATTTTCAAGGCATGCACTATGGCAGCCAGTTCTAGATCATGGGTCACATAGTTGACTTCATTCTCATTCAATTTTCGGGATTCATAGAAAATCACACTTCCTTTCTGCATAAGGACTCCTCTGAGCCCTTCCTTACAGGCATCTGTGCACACATGGAAGTCAGCTTCTGGGTCGGCAATTTTCAGCACGGATGCATGGGTCAGTAGATGTTTCAGGGTTTGAAATCTTTCTTCACATTTCTGCGTCCACAGGAATTTTGTCCCCTTCTTCTAGAGGGAAGTGATTGGACAACCAATCTTGGAGAATCCTTCTATAAATCTACTGTAATATCCTGCTAATCCCATAAAGGATCTGATATCTGAAACATCCCTTGGGGTAGGCCATTCCATGATAGACCTGATTTTGTCATGGTCCACTGCTACCCCTTCTTCGGACAGAACATGACCCAAGCAATGTGTTTGCTTCTAGAAGAAGTCACATTTGCTGAATTTAGCATAGAGTTGATGCTCTCTAAGTACTTGCAATAGAAGCCTAAGATGTTCTTCATGCTCTTCTCTATTCTTAGAGTAGATTAATATATCATCAATAAAAACTAGCACAAATTTATCTAGAAATTTACTGAGTACATTGTTCATCAAGCACATAAAAGTGGCAGGGGCATTGGTCAACCCAAATGGTACTATCACGAACTCATAGTGACCATACCTCATCCAGAAGGTAGTTTTATGGATGTCTTCACCCTTGATTCGGACTTGATGGTATCCCGACCTCAAATCAATCTTTGATAAAATAGATGCACCCCCCAATTGATCGAACAGGTCATTGATCGTGGGCAAGGGGTACTTGTTCTTTATGGTTACCTTATTGAGTTTCCTATAATCTATACACAATCTAAGGGTACCATCCTTATTTTTCACGAACAGGACTGGTGCTCCCCATGGAGACACGTTGGGCCAAATATAGCCTTTATCCATCATTTCTTTTAATTGCATCTTGAGTTCAACTAACTCGGGTGTGCTCATCCGGTGTGTCCTAGACACCGACACCGCTCCTGGTGCAAGTTCTATCGAGAAGTCTATGTCCCTTCTCGGAGGTAAACCCATTACCTCTTCCAGAAACACATCTCTATATTCTTTCAGGGTAGGATGATCTTCAAGGCTGGGTTTGTCACCTTCTATGGTTTCCGACACCTGTATTGCATATAGGGGACATCCCTTTCAACAATACTTTCTCATTTGCAGAGATGATATTTGTCTCATCGAGACAGGTTTTCGGATCCCTTGAAGGGTCATCCTTTTTCCTTCTTTGCTCACACATTCCAAGGTTTTATGGTAACAGTCCAATCTGGCTTTATGGGTGGCTAGCCAGTCCATACCAATCAACAGATCGTATGATCTGAGGGGTAATACATTAAGGGTTTCTTGGGTGGGAAATTCACTCAACATCAATTGGCAGGCTGGTATGACCTCTTCTACCCTTCTTTTGGTGCCAGTGGCTAACTGTACCAACCATGGCTTGGTTTGTTTTTGTGGCTGAAATTTACACTTATCAACAACTTTAGGGGCTATATAACTCAAATTTGAACTAGGGTCAATCAAAATAGACACTATATGGTTGGAGATCATACCTTCTATCTCCACCACTGAATCTTGATGGTCAGCTTGGTTATTATCCAAGGTTGCATAAATCCGAGGCACACTCCTAGCCACATCATTGACTGTAGTAGCTTCCTGGATGTTATAAATTCTCCAACTATTCTATTTTTGGTGTGGATAGTCTCTCAGGAGATGTTCTTCTCCATAACCCCAGTATTTCAAAGGTTCTCTCTTTGGGTTATCAGTCTTTACTGGTAGAGGTCCATAAATTTTACTTTCGCCCGATGAGGGAAAGTTCTGATGGAGTACACTCTGGGCTGGAAAGTTAATTCTTGGGTTCTTCTTATAGTTCTTAAATCCTGGGGATTTAATCCCCTTTTTCTGAAACCTTGAACTATTCTTTGGTTTCCATCCTTCACGAGGTTCAACTCGATGTCCATACTATTCATGACAATATGTTGCCTTTCGAATAATGTCTTCTAGGGTCTTCGTCTCATCAAATTCAATTCTGTTCCGGTAGTCCTTGGGTAGCCCACTGATGAAGCGTTGGACCTTTATCTTTTCTGCTTTTATATAGGGCACATATCTCAACAAGTCGAGGAATTTGTTGACATATTCCTCTATAGTGAGTTTCCCCAGTTTGAGTCCATAAAACTCTTTTGTCTTCTCGTCGAAATATTTTTCCGACAAATACTTCTTCTGGAAGTATTTCTCAAACTGTTTCCAGGACAGATCCTCTTCGTGAACCCCTTTCACATTCTTAATATCTTCCCACCAAATGGAATCCTTTCCATTCCAATTGAAGGTGGCTACTCGGGCCTTCAATTTTTTCGAAAAATCATGGACTCTGAAATATTTCTTTAGTCCAAGCAGCGATGCCTCTACTTCCTCTCCCTTCTTTATCTCACCATCGAAGGAGGGTGGTTTGGCATTTTTGAATTCCTCAAATTTATGACCCTTGGAAGTATTTTGCTTCTTCTATTTTATTTGAGAATAGGAACTGGTTCTGCTGCTGGAAGAGTCTTCTGAATCACCAAATTTCCTTCTCAGAGGAATCACTCGGCACTGGTCCCTTACCTCTGGGGTGGAACTTTTTTGAGGTGCTCCTCGCAGTGTGGCCACTGACATGACCATGTTTATGAGTTTCAGGTTCATGTTGCATTTGCCTTTGCAGATTGGATAAACTCTGTAGTAAAACTGCGTTGATTTCTGTTTGCTTTTCTTGTTCTTTAATCATCCTTTCATTGTCATCCTTGCAACTTTGCAACTCAACCATGAGACTCCTCACAGTCTCAGCTAGATCTGGAGGGGTCCCTATTTCCCTTCTTTCGTCAGACTCTTCGTCTCTATTGTGGGAGCCCTCTCCCACCTCTTAATGAGTCACCATTCTCTGTGTCTGTAAATTCCCGCGGCCGATCGCCCGCTTGGGTGCAAAAGACAAATGCTAGTTGTTAGTCAATAGTTAGATACATTTTTATAACCCACACAAAAATTCATAATTCTTTCACATGCATACAAAGTCGGGTTCTTATTTTCAAACTTTGATCCTTTGAATATAAAAGGGTTTAAGATAGAGGGTTATTCCTCCTAGGAGTGTTCTGAACGGAGCTTCTGCGCAACTCGTTCATGAGCCCAAACAGACCGAGTGTTGTAACACACTCACTACGGAATTTAAAACTTTTCATCCCTTCTCTTCTTTTCTCTGAAGAATATAATTCCCCGAGTCCCTATGGGACCTGATACAGACCCTTCCATCCCTTAACCGCACTCATTTGATCGGTGGTTATGGCCACAAGCCTAACCAGTATGGTGTTCTTTCACTTTTTGCAACACGGCGCTACCAAAGCATTGAGTTTTTTTTTTCTTTTTTTCGACTCTGATAAACCCCAAAAGTCAGCGATGATTTGACTTTCCTTTCGCACTTCTCACATCTTGCAACCTCGCGAGTTGGGGTGTCGAGCCTTCATGCTCCTACCTCGTGAACCTTCGAGATGCGAAAGTCAACGATGGTTTGACTTCCTTTTCGCACTTCTCGCATCTCGCTACCTCGCAAATTGGGGTGTTGAGACTTCGCACTCCAACCTTGCGAACCTCCGAGATGCGAAATTCAACGATGGTTTGACTTCCTTTTCTCACTTCTCGCATCTTGCCAGCTCACGAGTTGGGGCGTTGAACCTTCATGCTCCTACCTTGCAAACCTACGAGACGCGAAATTCAGTGATGGTTTGAATTCCTTTTTTCACTTCTTGCATCTCGCCACCTTGCGAGTTGGGGCATTGAGCCTTCGTGATCCTACCTCACGAACCTCTGAGACGCGAAAGTCAGTGATGGTTTGACTTCCTTTTCGCACTTCTCGCATCTCGCCACCTCGCAATTTGGGGCGTCAAACCTTCGTGCTCCTACCTCGCGAACCTACGAGACGCAAAAGTCAGCGATGGTTTGACTTCCTGCTTGCACTTCTCGCATCTCGCCACCTCGCGAGTTGGGGCATCGAACCTTCGTGCTCCTACCTCGTGAACCTCCGAGACACGAAAAGTCAATAGAATGTTGACTCCTTCCTAGGTGACACGTGTCCACCCGTCGGCCACGCGGGCCCCACCTGATGGATGTACCACGTGTTCTCACGAGCCTCGGCTCTCGGCACTTCGCACCTTCGTGGGTTGAAGAACCCAACCCTTGAGCTCTCTTCTTGCAAAATCCCGAGACGCGAGATCCCGAACTCGGATATCTTCAGGACTGCACCAACCCTAACCGCCTTGCAACTCTGCAAGATCCAACGGTTATCGGTTGTTCGCCACTTCTATCTCGAAGTGTCTCTGCCATCCGTTTCTTCTCTCTTCTGTGCGCGTCTGGACGTACATTTTCGATGACCCAGATCTATTTCGCTCCAGCTAATCTAACGACAGTTGTAGCTCTTCCTTGAGCATGCACTTCTCTTTCTTCTCCTTGGAATATTTCTTAAGTATCAAAGGTTTCGGCCTTTGCTTCTCCTCTGTAGCCTTCGCAGCTATGGCTTCGTGCACAAAATGGCACTATCCCTCCCGGGATTCTATACTCTGAAGCCGTGAAAGGTTTCCTCGACCTCTGTGAATCCCTACAGGGTCTGTGCATCTGACCAGGTGCTATCGGTCCTGAACTTCGTCAACTATGAGGGACTTGGGAGCTTTGCGCTCTTTCTCCTGGGTTTGACTCTTTCTAGAGTCTTCAGCACATCTATTGCTCTCTTTCGTCAAGTCTAGGACTTGAGTGGGTCTCGGTCTATACTTGCTTTACATGGAGCCTGTTCATAACTACACTACCTCTCCTGAGCTATGCCTTTAACGCTACTCGTGAAAACAATGGAAAGGGGTTGAGACATTTAACGCCCCCTCTTCTCCTTCCAATCTAACGGTCGTGAATGATCACAGATCTTCCGACAGGATCTCGCCCGTCAAACGATACTTATCCCTACACAACCATCTCAGGATTTCAGGAGGATCATTCCTCCTCGTGTAGTGTTACTAAGGCCTTGCGCCTTCACATCCTCTTTCCAGGTTCTTGATGGGATTTTCAAGGAGGGTATCTCTATGTGGAGGTTTACCCAGGGTAATAGCTGAGGTAGATAAGGGTATCTCTCTCTCGAGGACCAGACGTGAAGTCTGAATTAGATCAGTATGCATATAAATAGCGATTTATGAAAACATAAGCCATACGTAGTCCTTCCATTATAAACATGCAACTACCAGTACTGATCAAAACACCATACAAACATTCTTGCATTGAAATCATTCACAATTTCACAGCTTATGAACATAAATGTCAGAACATATATATATTTCAAGATGCCAGAGACAAAACACTTATCAGAAAAACACCAGAGGTGATGCAATTGCTGAGAGGGGTGCTCGTTTCCACCCAACCGTAGGCTCAACGACTCCCAATGGATTTACCACTAGCCAGCCCCGAGCTGAGACCATGATACCGTGAGACTGTGTCTCTGTATGCCAGTGATCGAGAATGAAGGTTACTCTCCTTCTTCTCTGCTATCACTCACTCTGCATATTTTTCCAGAGTTCTTCCTCCCTCGCGTCTGCCCGTGATCGCACACTCCTCCTGCCTTTTTTCTTTCCGACAAGGTTGCGTATGGCACGATATCCCTCGTGGTGGTCAGGTGTCAAGACCCCATGGATGGGTGGTTTTACCCCCATCCCTCATTACGCATGAGGATCCATCCACCTACCAACTTGCGAGCAATTAATTTCGGGCCAGCGAGTCGCTCTTGGTTCTCCAGGCCAGTGAAGACCAAATACGGTATTAGTTTTCAGTGGAAGTTAACGCCACCATTCCAGGTGCCTTCCACCACCTTTATCCAACCATCATGATCTCTTTTTCAGCATCTTCCCCTCTCAACAGTCCTGCAATATATATTCATAATATTATTCATATTCATCGACCTTTTTCACAAGGTCTATTCACATTACACATTCACACTTTTGAGTTTTCCACAATACTTGGCCAGTATAATTATTTTTACAGACTGGGGGAAACAGGGTGTTACAAGAGTATATGATGAAATATTTATTAAAATATGGACTTATTAATATTGGAGTAGTTGAGATGGCATGTTTTATGTTATTGAAGTCCCTTTGAATATCATCAATCCACTCACATATATGATTTATCAGTTTTACTATTATTTCATAATCTTGCACAAGTCTTCTCACAAAATAAATTTTACCAAAAAATGATTGGACTCCATTTTTTGAAGTTAACAGATTCAATTCATTGATTGCTTCTATTCTTTCAAGATCAATATAAATCTGTTCCTTGCTAACTATATGTCCCGATAGTTCACCTTGATAAACAACAAATAAATACTTCTTGGGATTTAAAGATATTCCAATTTTTTCACATCTTACGAAGACTTATCTTAAATGATTAATGTGTTTTTCTCTTATTTTGGAATATATAGTAAGATCATCCTTGTAGTCAACAATAAATTTACCAATCAAATCTTGGAAATAATGATCCATAACCCTCTGAAAAGTTGATCCAACATTCTTTAATCCAAAAGACATTAGAACATACACATGTTTCCCACAATGTTATGAATGCAATTTTTAATATATCCTCCTCTACAATAAGAAACTGATAGTAACCTGAAAATCCATATAGCATAGACATAAGAGTTGAATCAACTACTTGTTGTAGTAACATTTCCATATTTGGAAAATAATAGTTGTCCTTTATACTTGTTTTATTTAGATCTCTAAAATCAACACACAATCGAATTTCTCCTCTTTTCTTTCTTTCAACCACCAGATTAGATAACCAATATGCATGTCTAATTGGAAAATTTATCCCATCCTTTTTTAACTTTTCAAGTTCTATTTTAACCAAAGGCTTTAACTTTGGATTTGTTATTCTCAAATTTTGTTTGAATGGATTTGTACATTCTTTTAGAGGTATGATATGCTGAAAATTTGTTTTATCATATGCTTTAAGATCATCATAACTCCATGCAAAAACATCAAAGTACTCTCTAAATAAAGCAATGTATTGATAAATTTCTTTTGGTGTACAATTGATTCCAAGATTTACATATTTAGGAGAACTCCTGGTACCAATATTTATTTTTTGGGTTTATTGTATTTTCCGTACAAATTCTTCTTCTTTCATTTTCTTGGTCTGATCATCTTGAGAAAACAAATATTCAGATTTAATACAATTTTTTGGAATTGATTGCATGTTTTCTTCAACTTTTCCTGAATTGGCAAAGAATTCAATTAGCTCTTCATCATTCTCAAACAATTGAAGGTGTTCCTGATTGTCAAGAACTGAGGGCCTAAATATTCTCTTTACTTTAAAAGTATTATTCTCTTGAGAATCATCTGGATTGAATAATGATGCAACAACTACCAAAGAATCAACGTTTTGATTCTTTTTCCTGGGATGAAAGATATGTTAAATGAACTAAAATAATCCATCAATTCATTTACTCTTTTAACTTATAGTCTTAATCTTTCTTTCTTTATTTTGTATTCTTGTGTAACATGATTTATAACTAGTTCATAATCACCAGTTATAATCAAATGCTTGATTTTCATTTCCAATGCCAATATCATCCCTTGGATCAATGCCTCATATTCTGCCTTATTTTTTGTGCAAGGAAATTCCAACATGATAGCATGTGGATGTATAATTTTATCAGGGCTCTTAAATATAACTCCAACACTATTCCCAGAACTTGAACATGCATCATCAAAGGAAATTCTCCAAAATCCTTTAAATGAATTTTCCTCCTGATTTTCTAAGACATCATCCTATTCTTGGTCCAACACGACATAATTCCCCGTGCCAGCATCGACATAGCCTTGCATCAATTCATTATATTTCTTCTTGAAAGAGAAAGGTTTCCTTGGTTCACATGGAACTCTCATCATTATTCCATCCTTATTTGGTAACATCATGTAAATCTCGTCATCCATGATGTACCCCCCTATCATTGCAAACCAATCCATTCCAATAACTACTCCATAAGTTGGAGGAATATCAACAACTGTGATTGTGAATACAATTGTGGTATGTGGATCTACACCTATTCAAGCATAGAAAATTTGATTTCTCCATATGAAAGAACTTTTCTTGAGTCTATGGAATAAATGTTTTCACCAGTTTCACAATATTTTGTACAACCCATCCCTAATGCTTCCATGATTGATAATGGAATGATGTTATTTGTGGCTCCTATATCAACCATGTAATTGTGAATAACAACATCATGATTTTCTACTGTGAGATAGAAAGGTGGGAATTTACCTTTCGTTCTATTTAGATTGCTTTATTGTTTTCTTGAGCCTGATGAAACAACCTCCATTCTATGGATTGGTTCATCTAAAAATTTAAGAATGTTTTGCGTATGTTAGGGAATTTTCACAACTTCCATAAATGGAAAAGTAATTATCAATTTTGAAAGATCATTTATATGTCATTTTTGAAAGATTCTTTGGTTGATTTATAACTAATTTTTTCTTATTGGCCTTTGTTCCACTTGGATTTATTTTTTCTTTATCCACATTTTCCTTTTTTTCCCTTCTCCATATTATCTTTTGTTTTTGGTTTATGTACTTTTTCTCTTGTCTGCACAACATTATCTTGTGAGATATCATTTTCTTCACCTTCCTCAAATATATACATGGATGACTTGCATTCATCCGTCTATACAGATTCAAGAATTTCTTCTTGAATATAATTAGGCTCTTGATTTAAATCTTGATCTTCAAAAACATCTTCTAGTATTACAATATTTAGATTCATCTCTCTTGGTGCTCTTTGTCTAGTACCATCAATTCTGATCCTTTGTTCTTGGTTTGGATTTCTCCTTTGTTCATGGACATGCATTCTTAAATTGGGAACACAATTTTTACTTCTCCTCAATCTTGTTATTTCATTTTTCATTTTTCGAATGGTCTGATTCATCGGGGCTATTTCCATCCTCTGTTTAGTTTATTGTGTTGCAATAGGATCACTTTTTACATCTAGAATTGTTCCTTTGAAAAAACCTCTTCCAATTCCCTGATTTTCAGTATGACATGTTTTTTTATCTTCATTCTTCTTTGAACTTGAGGCTTCTTGATTTGAAATTGCAAAATTGTGCATTAACCTTTGGACTCTTCCAAGAATAACATCAGGGTCAACGCCTGTTTCCAACATAATCTCTTCCATTTTTGTAACCTTTTCCATTGCTCCATTTAAAGTTTCAATTTGAGAAGCTCTGGTAGCAAACTTTACATTAGAAGGAATTGCATTCTTATAAAAACCAAGTATTACCGGAGGATTTGGATTTTGTTCCTATGGAATTTTATTCAAAGTCTTATTGAATATTAAATTAAAATCTTGAATTCTTTCATTCTTTTTTATACATATTTGAGTAAATTGTGTGAGAAGAGTATGGTAAGCTATCAGAAGAGAAAACATATTCAAAAACATTGTTTTGAGATCATCAAACAACCCAATTGATCTTGTAAGAAAGGATGTATACCATTCATAATCTTGACCAGTCAATGTATGAATAAATAATCTCACCATTACATCATCATGTTCAATTAAATGAAAATCAAACATGTCCAAAAATAAGTCCATATGTCTTTTAGGATCTACTACTCCCTCTCCTGAAAAATGTCTTCAATGTTCCTTGTGGAAGAGTATGAATTTCATGTTGTTCTCCTTGGAGGTTAAGAGGAGAATATATTACCCTTTTTCTTTGATTTCTTTGTCTTTCATTCCTTTCTTTGTGTATTTCTTCATAATTTTCATTCCTATCACCCATGTCTAAATCTTTTTCTTTTTCTTCAAAGGAATCTTCTTCTTCAACCTGTGGACTATGAAATTGTTTACTTCTTCTTTTGTTTATCGATCCCTTATATCCGTCCAGTTTCAATATTTTATTTTGTTCTTAGACTCTTTGAATCTGTCTTTCTTCTCTTCTTTGTCTTCTAAGAATTTCTCTTTCTTCTTCTTCGACAAGAGTTTGTCAGGATCTTTCCAATTATTCTCGATTTTGGGGTGTTGTCAACACAAGATTATACAATTGATGCAAAATACTTCTTTGATTTCCCAATCCAATTTCTAACTGGGGTGATCAGGTTGAGGCTGAGTCATAAGGAAATTTAGTCTAAAACCAACTTTTTATGTTCAATCCCCAGTATGGTCGCCAAAAATGTTAATGTTTGAATCTATTAAGGCCAAAACGAGAACATCAGGAGGATATAAATCACCTTGCATTTTTATCTCCTCTTTAAATTCTTCAAATATTTTCTTTTAAATTTCAATAAAATAATGTAGGATGTTTCTTTAGAGAAAAACCCAAAACTTTATCGCTCAATAAAATTTAAAATAGTATAAAATATAAGAGTTCTTGAGAAATGGACCAGGAAATTTAAGCATCACATTTGATGGAAATAAATAAGTTACGAAATAACAAAAACTCTCACATCCATCACAATTTCAGGTTTTTCTGATCACATTCAAAATAAGAAGGAAAAATGGTCCAACACACAAGAGAAATTTGAAAGAGTGATGCTTGTAAAGAACAAAAGAGAATTTGATAAGTTGATTTCAAATATCTTATACTCAAAACTCAAACTTATAAAATACAGTCAAAATCAACTCCAAAATAGCTCTCTAGTATTTCTCAAAAATGATAAAGTCTTTTACAATCTTAGAAATTTAAAGGTGTTTGTCCATAAATGGATTGGGATTGGGGCTCTCGTGAACCATAAATTATATACGAGAAATATGAAGAATAAAATGTAAATCTAAGACAGAGCATGGACAGTGAAATCTGGATAGAAGAAAAGGAGAAGTTATCAAAATTCGGTTATGCTTTTCTAATGAAAGAATAAATACAACTGGATGAATTTTGAAAAAGAAAGAAAGAATGTGATCAGTATAGGATTTTTGTGATGGAATGTCCCTCTTGTTATTTGATGCTCGTCGTGCCTTTTATGTTATTATTTGTTGTAGTTGGCTTGTTGGTTTCGAAAATTCCCAACTGATCTTCTTCAGTTATTTTTAACAAGTTCTGATTTAACCATTCTTTGAATCCTTCATTGGGGAAACATTAATCTTGTGTATAATCCTTATATCAAACAAAGTACTTTCCAACTTCATTAAATCAAATGATATTTGATGTAATAAAGTTTCAATATACTCATTTTTGTTTGAATAACTAACCAACCAATTATCAATTTCATCTTCATTATATTCTTTTATACCATTAAAATTTTCCGCGGAGAAACTTTTGAGTATTTCCACGTGTTCCTCGAATTGCTCCCTCGTAAGAAATGAAGAGTTTAGAATTAAGTGAGGATCATGTACTTCTCTGGTGTTTCCAACTAAATAAATTTAACTCAATATTTTATACAAAGTCTCCTTTTTAGAAATTACTTCATTACATTCTTCCAACAATTTCTTAAAAAAAATTATTTTCTTAATCCAATATGCTTTAAGTTGGTTTACCGTAGCTTGAGAAGGAAAAATTTCTTCCTTTATTTCCAATTCTATCATGTTCATGATCTTATGAATAAAATTAGTGACATCATCCTTGTAAAATCCTTCTTCATTCTCATAATCATCCTAGAGATAATATTTGAAACTCTGCAATTTTGAACCAAAAGTCGTAATATTATTACAGATATCCTAGGCTTCAAGGAAAAGATACATCCTCTTTTTTATGTTTTCCTTGACAAAGTTTCTTACTGCAACAAGTAAACTGGGTGTTCCTCTCCACTTAGAATTGGATTCAGGTAAATTTTTGGGATTCGGGTTGGACGAAAACAAGTGGTTTTGCAAAGAATGGAGGTGGCATCAAAGCATTTTCCAATTCTCTAAATGTGTTTTTTAATCTTTCATTTTCCACTTCCAAGTTGTCAATTGATAGATCTAGGGAATTTCGAGTGACCATATGGATTTTTGAAAGTTTGGATGATGAAACCCCTCTTAAATCCATTGTTGAATCATTTACCCTTTTCCCTCTTGAATTTACACTTTCAAACACTAGATTTTTTAGTTCATTATCAAATGATGCGTTGTGGAGGGTTAATCACTCCTCTTCATAAAAAATGGTTTCTTGGACAATTAGCTCCTTTTCTGGTAGAGTTCTTCACTCTTCTTTCACGAATTCATTTTTTCTATGTCAGCATCAAGGTCCATGTCTTGCAAAAGGATATCATTCTCAGGTATGGCTTGCTCTATCTCTTCTTGGTTTTTTTTCCTTTTTCTCTTTAATACTGGTAGTTTGTGGGTTGACTCAATATTATTTTTACCATGATTTGGATCATCGTTTCCCCCTGAATTATTGATTAAAGAATCTTGCTTCTCTTGGACAATATTTTGGGTATGTCGTTTTGGAGTGACATTTCTTTGAGATGAACTTTGAGATTTAGAACCTTTTTCACATGTGACCCTCCATGTTGTTTATATGCCTCATGTGTACTTATAATAGTTTCAAGGTCTTGAATAATTTTTTCTTGAGAATTATTTTCTTCGTTCTCCTCCCCCTCATATATGTATGTGTTAATATATGAGACACTAAAACCAATGTAAATTATAGGATTCATAAAAACTTGTTCTGGATCAAAACCTTACACATAGTCAGACACTTTTAGCTTATAAGGCTCAAATTGAACAACAAAATCATCAATCTTTGAAGCATTCTTAATTATAATCTCACTGGCCTTCAATGGTAATTGAATAAATTGTTTTTTCTTTCTTTGAGCAAATAAATTCACCCAGAATTTGTACTGTCTGCAAACTTCTATTATGAACATTTTATCAGACACATAAAATGGGAGATAAGTAGGTGGAACATTGGAACAATATATTTTGACAATGTTGTAATATTCAATGTATTCAAATACTCCCCTCTTATTTAAAAATGTTGTTGCTTATAATGACAATCTTGAAGTACTTTCCCCAAACATTAATTTTTTGAAAGAAGAAAAGAAAGGGTTGTAAACTTCATAGAAGTGGTACATTGCTCTTTTCTTCCATAGATATGGATACCATGTATAAACCGAGTATTTCATGAGATAAACTTGATTTGAAATATGGAGCCCTTGAAATTCATAGCTATCAATGGTAGCGAAAACTAAATACACAGACATATAAAACTTTTTGTCTTTATTAAAGTTCAACAATTGAGATGTTATTTCCATGGATATAATCCCTGAACAATCAAAAACCATTTTTCCTTGAACAGATTAATACAAGATATACAGATCCAACCTGGGAATAACAACAGTGGATTCAAGCCCAAGAATTCTAGCTAAAAACTAGGAAATTTCTTTGTAGGGTTTTTTGAGTTGACTAACTTGTATTAAAGATAAGTCCTCCTTCATTGTTGAACGATCCTCAAGGAACTGTGGAAATATATCTCTACCACGATTTTTAACTTTGATAAAAAAAATTGCTTCCTCGACTTTAAATATTGTAGTTGTCTTTAGAAATTTAAGCATCTGATTGAAAGTAAGTGGCCCCAAAGAAATCGATGAGTGCCAATTCATTTTGATAATCCTTTCGTATTTATTGAAGTTGTCAGTGCACCATATTACTAATTCCTTTGTGTAAAATACTTCTGGAACACAACCTGCTTGGACTATCCTAGACGTCCATATGATATTAGCATTCCTTTATTTAGTAAGTATTGAAGAATATTTCTTGTAAACTTTGGACCAATGATTTTCTGAATTTTCTCGTGCAAATATATTCAGCGTGTCACCATAGAAGATTTCTTTTCTTTTTTCCATCCTCTTCCATGATTATCGTAACATGAAGACGACTCCAGTGATTATGGAATAATATTTTCCCTCTTTAAGTTAATATTGGAGCTTTTGTTTCGAGGGATAAGTTGGATGAATTAAATTCGAAATTATGAGGTTAATATTGAAGAACTCACTATATTAATAACAATCCCAATATATTAACTTTTCACAAGCCATGCATTAAATGTTTCTTTGATTACTGTGACACAAAAAACTTTCGACAAAGTGAAAGAATGGATATTAAAATTTTGAAAAATCTAATCTTTGTTTCTGAGGTTATAGTGAGTAATATTGAAAAAGTTAGTACCAATTATCACGTGAACAGAGGAGTGATCATATTTTAAAGAAATCGTGGAAACTCTGCTCGCGGTAAAAGTTGAAAAATAACTAAGTGTAAGAAATAACACGACTGGTGGAGAAATAGGTGGGGCAGTAAAATTTTAATAAATATCCACTTCTACGATTCAAGAATGAGACTAAGTATGGAAATGGGTGGATGGAGAAATACTTTAAAAAATGAAAAGAGATTTAACGTCTTGCAATTCCGTCGCTCCAAAGGAAAAACATGTACTTTGAGATTTGGAATTTTTCTAAGTATGGTACATTGGGATAGAAAAAGAGATGTTATGGGATAATTTTAAGATCAACAAGACCATATGCATAAGGCTAGGAATAGATACCTAAAGATAGATAGCATTTTGGGATTTTTTGTTGAATTTAATATGAATTCACGTTTTTATGAGGGATTTGACATTAAGGTTGAATATTTTTTCTTTATGCATATTTATGGAAAATTCCTTAACTAGTTAGTGCTAACAATGAATGGGCCTTTTCCCAGTTGATGACAAAAAATAAGGATTGATCTAGTTGTGGATGCCTTGTCAATCTCTGGAAAACAATAATGAAAGTGCTCCTGAAACATGCAAGAATATAATATATAAAATAATGGTCTCCAACGCTTCTTTATAGAAGTATGGGAGAAGAGAGTTCCAATGCATGTGCTCTAGAGGTGTGAGATGAGAAAGGGATCGAAATCCAAATCAATCCATTTCATGGTGTACTAACTCCCTCACTCCACTAGTAAACTTAGACATAAAACATCCTCTCATGCATGGACAACTTGACCTCTCCCAACGCGAAATTAGACCAAGGATTACGAACTCATGCATGGAAATCCAAGGCATGCAACATCTCTCTATGCATGAAAATATCCATTTTTATAATTTTCAATATCCAAAATGATAATGCGAGATCGAGTGGAAAATATTGGAGTTAAATTGAATTTTCTTGGAATAACAACTCCCATGCATGTACATGCCAAACTAGTCACTTGAACCTCAAAATAAAGAAAAGATAGCTTGGTTGGATGATGTCATAAATATGACATCATAAATCAATCATGATCATGAGTTCTCTAGTGGATCTATATTTAGCTGCCACATGTCCAAATGTGAGGCAACTATCACTCGTTGTTGATCATCCTAAAATATAACCACACATCCTCCATCCAAACGTTAACCCAACAACAAATCCAACACTACACACTAGAACCATGACATTGTTCCTCCACTTGATAGAAATAATAATTCCACCTCCTAAAAATAGGAGTCTCAAAATGTCAAGATAACAGCTACGACAACACATACTATAAATAACACATCTAAAAGTAGACACTATTAAAAAAAAACAATTGCTCGCATGCCATTGAAAATAGTCTCATTAGATTCATCTTCATGCAAAGAACCAAATGTGTGCTTTAATTTGACATGCAAGCCATGCAACTCTAATTGTTAAAAGAAATAGCTTTTTGAAACACCTTCCATGTTGCCTGAAAAATTCTCATTGGATCGTGAGTTCACAAGGACCAAAAGTATGTAGTTAATTCTGACACGCATGCCCTGAAACTCTAGCTCCTAGAAAATAGAAGAACTACTAAAAATAGCAAGTTCTCTAAATCTAAATAAATTGACTTTGTAGCAAGCTTCGATCGCTGTGAAACCCTCGATGTATTTGTAATTAAACCAACATGATGAAATCACACTGGATCTTACCCTATAGTTGCAGATGCAACCTAGGGGTTAACAATGGAAACTCAAGGGGATAACCATTAAGGGAATTTTGAGGTCTAAAATGGGTCCCCTAAGATATATAACAAAAAATTATGAGCAAGTCATTTTGTGAGGAAGGTTTATTTACAACTCACCTCTTGCACTACAGTGTATATAACTATGGTTAAGTTAAATTGAAGAGATGTCTAAAAATAAAATTGAAAAAAAAAACCTCTATTGATGTCACTATAAATAAAATTACTTTTGGAAATATGAATTACCTTTAATAAGAAATGTAGTACTCAAACTACTTTTGGATATATGAATTAATGTTAATAAGAAATTTAGTACTCATAAAGTAATTCTCATATAATTATGTTGAAGGTGTTTTCTTAAGGGGACGAGTCCCCTCGACCCTTTGTTGTATATCCAAAACGTATCAAAATGTGCCACATGTCACATCTCATCATCTATTTGCAGTGAATCCACACGTGCCACATCTCGGGATGACAACCTTCTTTCCATTGAACTCAAAATCCTTGACTCTTCATCAAATACAATTGCAACTGCAAACACAATATCCATTTCATCCACCAATTAAGTCTAGAAATGTGAGATATAACATTTAAAACCTATGTAGAGGCACCCCTATGTTTATATTATGGTATCTGCAAGAGGTATTAACCTCTACGTGTAACCTTTGATGAGACTAAAATATTCTGGGAAGCAAGAAAAACCCTAAAACGTTGGATAATAACCCTAGAAGACAAGTCGGCTCAAGAGAATAATTAATGTTAAATTATTAGTCTCCAGAAAGAGAAGTCAACCCAGTTAGGTGAGTTGGAGCAGTATAAATAGAGGGCGCTAGAGCTCGTTTGTCACACTCACTCTCATAACTGCATAAGGACAAGTGGTGTCCATGAATGAAGGAGAGTTGCATCTGCTATAGTGGTTGTTGATATTATGGTAGATTCGGGAGGTATGAACCTCTATTGTGACCTTTGACAAGATTAGAGAATGTTCCAGAAGGAAGCAAAGAAATGAAGGAAACCCTAGATGCGATGTCGGTTGAAGATAGATAATTAATATGAATTAATTATTACCCAGAGAGAAGTCGACCCAAGAAAGTATTCCAAGAATACTATAAATATAGGGCACCGGTCTCTCATTTGACACACTCTTAGAATCACAGAAAGCCAGTTTATGTGCACTGCAGTCTAGTAGTCTTGTGCGCAAGTCCTGGGGAAGATGTTGTGCCAGTTTTGGGTGAGACTATCTGATCAACTTGGTTACTTCCTGCTTGGTGTATTAGCCTTACTTGGCTATTGGATTGCTACCAATATTCTTCTCTCTGTCAAGGTCAAGCTGCTCGGAGGGTGGCTTCGGCCTATGGTTGGGTGACAAGGGTATTGTCAATGGTAAAATGAGCACAATCATTCATATTCTAACAAGTTATCGGCCCACACCTCCTTCATTCAGTCTAACCGCTGGAAGGAAACATAGCCATTAGGATATTGAGCTCACTGAGGAACTGCCACTAGGGTTACTAGCAGGAGTAGCTTCCAAGACACTGTCGCTAGGGTTACTAGCAGAAGCAGTTGCAGAAATCCTAAATCTCGGATCCGACATCTTGTGATGGAGCATCTCTCTCAAGGAGAAGATATTCATATGCACCCTAGTTCAGTGCACCTTTTGGCTCTCTTAGGAGACATAAATGTCAGAGTTGAAGTTTTGGATCAAGGCATGACCAACTACCAGTCAACCGAAGACATGAGTGAAACAATCGGTCTTCTACACTACTCAGCACTCACCAAAACGATTGGAGATGACATGTGAATAATCTATAGTGGAGCTTCTAGGCACATGAAGGGAGATCAAACCAGTCTCTCAAATCTAAATGAGAAGAATACATCGCACAAAGTAGAGCTTGGAGACAAAACCACTTATCCAGTGGAAGGATTTGGACAAGCCTCCATCAAGTTGAAAACAAGTAACAATGTTCACCTAAGCAATGTTTTATGTGTACCTTGTTTAGAAAAGAATATTGTATCCATATCTTTCTTAGAAGACAAAGGAAACATAATAGCTTTCATGGATGGAAAAGTGTTATCATGGCATAAAGACTCCAGCATAGAGAATGCTAGGGTTATTGGAAGTCATGAAGGAAATCTATATAGACTACTAGAACAAAATGAAGAAGCTCTTGTACACAACGAAGTCAACCCCAATAAACTTTGGCATAGAAGGTACACTCATATTAATTATCAAGCATTACCTTAATTAGAATTGAAATCTACACATGAAGGAATTTGCAAAGGATGTGCTCTTGGGAAGAATTGTTGAAATAATGTAACTGCAAAGAGTATTCTTATTGTTATTGTTATATTATTCATAGGATCAATCCCCATTGTGGATTGATCATGTCAGTTATTGTATTAGGACCAAATCCCCTTTTGCGGATTGGTCAACAGACAATTATAATAGGCAGAATAAGAAGTCGGCCCTAGCAATTATTATTGAGACCCAAAAATATAATAAAGGTGGGTTTACCCACCCAGATTGAGAAGTCGGCCCTGCCAGTGAAGAGACACTTCACACGTGCCAGACTTGTATATATAGAGAAGCCAACACCTCACTTTGACACACAACACACTTGCTCATTTCTAAGAGGCAAGTTGCGACTTACCAGATGGAGAGAGGGAGAAGAGTGGTGCATCTTTTGGAGAGGACTTTCTGTATTGGTTTGAGTTGTCTCTTGACATTGTATTGGCAATTTATGATAAGGAAGTTTTTGCTGGGTTTTCTTCCCCTAGAGGGTTTCCCAGGATAAATGTTGTGTCTCTTGTGAATGTGTATTTCTCAGTGATCTTGTTATTGTGTTGCTATTATCTATTGAAATGAAAAGAACTATAATAATGGCATAAAAATTAACATGGTATCAGAGCCAACCTGAAGGAAGCATATTTCACAAGAGAAAAACGTCACTGTTGCAGTACCTGCAAATTAGGGTTTTTCAAAAGTGAAGCTTTTTAGCTCCAAAACCACCTAGAAAGTTGCACCCTCCCCCAAGGATCATTTTGGCACCTTGAGCGCACCTTTTCAGTGGCTGGATCTCTCGGAAAGTGAAACCCTAGTTTCACAAAGTACCAGAAAACCAGAAGTACCAGAGTACCAAAAGTACCAGAAAACCAGAAGCACCAGTCCAGAAATCCGCAGATCAAGTTTGAGGGGGTAAAAGTTGGATTTTCGAAATTCCGACTGCACCAGCTAACTCGTCCCAGCTCAACGCATATATCCCCTAGATCAAAATTTCAAAATTCAAAGTTTGAAAAATTAGGGTTTCCTCATAAAACCCTAAGTTGTAGTTGCAGTTGCAGTCTCAGAACCAGTTGCAGTTGCAGTACCGGTTATAGTTGCAGCTGTAGAACCAATTGCAATCACCCTTGAAGTTTTCTCAAGAGTTGGCAATGATTACTGCTACTACCAGATGGAGCCACTACCTGCAAATGCTATCAGAGGTATGTACTTACATATGTTTAATGGTTAAACCCTAAAGAGTATTTGCAGGAGAAGGGATCTCTTGCCATAGATCCAGATCCAACACATTCAGAGGAATGATGCAACCCAGGTGTGATTATTTTGATATGCATCTATTTGTCATAACATTATCTTGATCAATGTTGCATGTTGAAGCTATGATCAAATTATTAGAAGGATTAAAAGTTGATCATAGAGCTTATCCTCTAACCTATCCTTCTATCAAGATAACGTATTGTCTTAGTACAACAGAAAAGTTGAAGAAAGCACTCGTCACTTGAGTGAAGGTGACCTGGAAGAAAAGCAAACACTCATTCTTGAGGACAAGGCTCCAGGTTTGATTAATCAAGATTCAAAGGTACACATGACAAGTTGATGACTATAGTTGAG
>SNQJ01S0036595.1:189070-203090 GCA_010110895.2 Picea sitchensis
ATTGCTGACTTATTTCTGTCTTTGCTTCTTCTAAGTCTCTTCATGATTGATTTGGATTATCTTGCAATAGATTCCACATGATTTGTATTTCATCCTTTCATGTGTATTATCTAATGATATCCATTCTTATTTTGTTGTTCTTTCATAGGTATAGTTCTTCTTGGAACACATTATCTTCCAAGAGATATATATACAAGATACGTACAGAGACAATGCAAACAAGATATGTACAAGAAATAAGAAGAGTTTTGTTACCTTTAGAAGAAGAAGTCTCTTCCATCCTGCTTAGTCTTCTTTGTAGGTTCCTTTTCTTTGGAAATTGATGCTTTGTGTTTCTCCTTCCTTTTCTTTAGATCAGGACAATGATTCTTGTAGTGACCATACTTTTGACAGTTGAAGCATTGTACTTCTGAAATGTCTTTCTCTTGATTTGTATTCCTCCTTGAACCAAACTTCCTTTTGTTCTTGAAGTTATTGAATCTTGTTGTGAAGGCTTGATCATCGTACTTCTTTTGGGGTTTCTCTTTTTCACTTATCCTTGATTCTTCTTGAGCACAAGAAGTCCAAAGATATTCAAATGTCGGATACTCCTTTCTTGTGTTCATGCTTGCGGAAAATGCATCCCACGTCTTAGGAAGACCATTGAGTATATGTTTACCAAATCCTTCTCTGAGATGATCTCTTCAATATCTTGTAGTTGATATTTAACTGATAAATTCTCACAAAGTATGATGTTATGCTGTCATCATCATTCATCTTCATGTCATGGAGCTCATTCCTCAGACTCATTATTTGTCCAATGTTTCTGACTGAGAAGAGGTTTGTTAGGGCATTGTACATATTCTTCGATGAGTCAAGATGGGAGATGTAGGGTATCAAGTGGTCTTTTATGGATTCCACTATGATACTCATAGAATTAATGTCATCGTCTTTGAACTTCTCCATAGCTGCAACATTTTGCGACTTCTTCTCTTTCCCTTCTTCAAACTCTAGTTTCACAATCTTTCCTTTCACGATATCCAACACTTTATTCTTGGCAAGGATGAGGTCAATCCTTGTCTTCCACGCTCTGAAGTTAGAGGCTCCAACTAACTTGTTCTCTGACTTCATAGAATAAGTCATGGTTGCTTTGACTTGGTCAAACCCTAGATTTGACCACAAACTCAAACTTCATGTCTTAGCTTGCTGAGAGTATCAGGAGATGCGCTAGGCTAGAGTGCACTAATCTATCCGGAGATTAGGTCAATCCATTCACTTAAGGTGCCTCAACAAGAGGATTAGGGTTTCTACAACTGCTCATGCTAGTAACCCTAGTGGCAGTGTCTTGGAAGTTGCTTCTGCTAGTAACCCTAGTGACAGTTCCCCAGTGAGCTCAATATCCTAGAGGCTATGTTTCCTTCCAGCATTTAGACAAAATGAAGGAGGTGTGGGCCCATAACCTGTTAGAAAATGAAATATTGTGTGCTCGTTTTACCATTGACAATACCCTTGTCACCCAACCATAGGCCGAAACCACCCTCTGAGCACCTTAACCTTGATAGAGAATCACTTCGAAAGAAAACCCTAGGATAGATAGCCAAACAAAGTGTAGCGCACCTTTCCCCAAGGATAGAACATCACAAAGAGTTGATCAGATAGTCCAAAGCCTAGCCAAGAGATATTCCAAGCGTAACTGCTAACTGCAACAGCTGCAACGACAACTCTCCTCCAAACCTGCGCACAAGACTACAACTGCACTGCGCAGAACTAGCTCTCTGCAACTAATGAGATGTGTCAAATGAGAGATTGGCGCCCTATATTTATAGTGGTTTTGGAAGAATTACTGGGACCGACTTCTCCTTCTGGGTACCTGTCTGTTCAGTATATATTAATTCTTCTGGCCGACTTCTTCTCTTGGAGGCTAATAAACTAATACATATTAGCTTCTTGAGCCGACAAGTATTCTAGGGTTATTATCCAACTCATTAGGGTTTCTCTTGCTTCTCGGAGTCTTCTATTCTCGTCAGGTTCACATGTGGAGGTCAATACCTCCCGCAGCTACCATAATATCAACACTTCCTACAAGCCATTTTCCTCCTAAGGTTTGGTGATTGAAGCCTTGGGCTACCAACACTTAAAGTATTGACCCTCTTGTCTCTAGATATCTTATTATCATTTGTTCCTTTAAGATTTTTTGCTGCCTAAAAAGACTCCATTTACCCTAAAGGCATTGATATAAGCCTTGCAATTGAGTGATTGACATAAACTACTATCAAAACCTTTACGTTAAGCTCTCTACTAACTACTCCTAAACTTAGAATAGTCTAATATACTAACCTATCTGATGTTGTTACTAAAGTAATCTACAACCATCTATTCCAACATTAAAAGCACCTAAAAGCAATTGTAAAGTTGATTTATACATTGCCTAATTTGATTCTGACAAATGCTAGTACTTTGGTATTAATGAGTAATTATTCTTGGTCATTCTGAAGCCATTTTAAGGCATTTATTGTGAAGCTATGGTCTTATAAACATTGTTTCCATAAAATTCTATTTGCTTCATCATATATCAACTATTTATATTATTGATAAAGTCCATGGTTTTATGAAGTACTAACAACAAGTTGTACTTGCAAAATATATATTTTCTTGTTGCTTTGTTCTGGGTAGGTATATATTAATACTTCATTACTTCATTGGTTAAAACCCTAGGAATTTCTGATCAGTGTGACTTGTGAGAGGGGATATTTTCATAGAAACTTTAACCTTAGCCTTCTCAAACCCCCAGGTCACCGGGGACGTCTCCCCTGGGCCATCAACCCTAAATAGAAAGAGGTATCCTGTTGAGGTGACAATGATAGGATAACCTCATGTTATGCCAATTTGTCTTCCTTTAACCTTTTCCCTTGGAATAAGTACAAATTGAGCGATAACATAACCCACCTGAAATGTGTGATTATCCCACAAGAAAAAAGAACCGAAGTTGACATGCTGCGAGAAACCAGCTAGTCAGATACCAATGATGAAAATACTCATGAGTGCAAGGAAACCCACCAATGAGGCTAATGGGCTCCAAGGTATGATCACAACCCATTAATGTGAAACATGTGTTGGAGTTGAACACTAACGAATTTCATCCAATTGGGACCCAATGATGATAATTCATGTTGGATTCTAGATGGCTTCTAATGAGGTCGATGTTCATTAATGCACTTGCTTCTAGAGCAATCCTTAGATAATGAGTTGGAGTCAACTAGGAAAGTTTTTGTAGTAGGATATCAATGATGCAAACCCTGAACTAGCACAAAGTGAAACAAGGATGTAGCAAGATGGTACCATGCTTTGGGGTGGCTTAAAACATTTTTTCCTTTGATCCCTTTTTCCTTTCATCTTGTCATTCCAATCTTTTTGGAATAGTGGCCTCTCTCTTCTCTTCTCATAAAAACTTTTTTCTCTCTTTATGGATCCCTTAAAAGTCCTGGGTTATCATAGTGTATCTTGTCTCTATAGAAAGAGGGTAACCCACTCAAAAACCTTTGGATTTTTACCTTCTCATCATTTATGAAGCCCACATACATAAACAACTCATGCTTCCCAACTTGATTTCAAAGAACTCTTTCATATTCCTTTCATAGTCATGCTCGAACATATATTTCTCTTGGAAATATCCTTTAAACTGCCTCCATGAGACCTTCCTCTCATCAAGGTGTTTGGCTTGCCTAAGCTRATCCCACCACATAGTTTTCTTTCCTTGCAAGTGGTAGGTTGAAATTATTGTTTCTACCATTGAGGGATAATCATGCAATTGGAAATATTTCTTCATTTCCAATAGCCATGCCTTGTCTATTATCCCTTCATGTGCTCACCATTGAAATTTAGTGGCTTAATTTTCCCAATTTCACCTTCCAATATGTCTCCCTCAAGCCTTCTCCTATGCCTCTTAATACGAGATAGACTTGGGATAATCCATGGACTTTAACTTGCACAAGATATCTTGGTGGATTTCCTTGGGGAATGATGATTCCTATTCATACTTCTTGATTTCCTATCATTCCCATGTTAATCTCTTATGTTATGTGATCTGGATGTTGTCACATGTCTAACACTATCTTTTTATTTTGTGAAAGAGTCTTTATTGGCTTGTATCTGTAACATATTCAATCTCTATAGTATCTCCTCGTAAGTTTTCATAATCTTCTCATTTTTATCCCTATAGATTTGCACTTTTATATGCAGTACTCTCATAGTTACAGGCTCTTGCGCACCTCTTCTTCTATTAGACTCTATCTCAACATTTCCCATGCTGACATGTAGCCCTCTAAATTCCTCCTCGTGGTTGTAGGACCCTTGGGCATATTAATGGTTGTATTTCTCATACAAGAACCAAAATTCCCTCTTGTACCTATAAATTATGCAATAAAATGTGGATGCAAATAATTTTTTGTTAGACAAAAATACATACATACACAATTCTTGAAAAATAATGCATAATCTTTCTACTCTTTAATGCCACCATTTATCTTCTTTTAGTTGATTGTAGGATTTACTACCCAAATCAGTTTTTTGGATTGATAATTGTCTTATCCTCCTCAAGACCTTTATGATGACTACTCATTTTCCCAAATCTGAGCTCCGAGCTAAAAGTTATGGTCTGTGGAAGTTTAGAGTATTTCCCCCTTTTTAACCTTCTCTGGTACATGTATCTTCTTTCTCTTCTTGCACATTTTTGTGTACCTACATTCCAAATCTATCTCCATGGCTATCTCTCTGTTTTGCACCAATGATAGCCTGTTAGAAAAATCTCACTAATATATTTCATTTAAGATATAAATACTATGTGTACCAAAGGTACACATCTTTCTCGTGATTTTGACTACCTAAACATATCGTTTAGGCCCTCAAAATCGCTCTGCAAGTTAATGACCTTCAAAAACTGCAAATTTTCAAGGAATTTCATTGGTTTCTTGTTGTAAGAGACCATCAATTTGAACCTGCAACCTCTCAAAAATACCTCCACACCCCTTTTCCATCGAAATATCGAATTACCCTGGTCTCCACATTTGTATGTGCTCACATCTAGTTGCTCCTACTGGTGTTCTTTAGGAAACAAATAAAATGGTTAGAGACTGAAAGGGGGGAAGTCCAGTAAAAATAAAAATTTCTATATTTTGAAACATCATTTCATCCTTTTTGAAAGGGGGGGCTTGGAAATTTGAGACCTCTCTCTCATGAATAAATCTCTATGGTAAAATATTATTTGGTGCTTTTCATCCAAGCCTTTGGCATGGGGGAAGAAGTTCTTCACAAGAAATACTTTCCAGGCAATTATAGAAGGAATTTCTTGGAATGTCCCCTCCCTAAAGTAAAAGGTTGTCCCATTTAGTGATTGATTAAATCAATGACCCCTCTCATTCAAAAATTTATCTCCTGGATTTTTGGGAATGACAAAGCGTTCTCAGTTTAAGATGACAGTATTTCAAGAAAAATTCCAGTATCTCAAAATCAAGTGATCTGTAGTCTTTGTCTATGGATAAATGTTCATGGTATTGTCACGTTAGTGAATATTTCATCCTAGGCATTGGGTGAAGAAAAATAGTGGACCATTGGATCTCTCTTTCCCATCTACTATCCCCTAAGAGGCATGGGAGGTTATTCTTATAATTCTCAAAGGGTTGTCTCCCCTTAAATAAGGAGATGTTGACGAAAGGTCCCAAGGTGTCATGCAATACAATATTCAATTAAAAGGGGTTATGATACATAACTATATCATCAATATATTCCCCCACTCTCCCCTATCTAGAAGAAAGTATCAATAGGATATGGCATTCCAAAGGTACACCATTTTGTTGGCTTCTAGTTTGGAATAAGTGTCTCAATATGGAGAATATTTAAAAGAGAGGTTTTTTGGATATGTGTTCTTTGCAAATTTGAGGATGAAAACAAAGACACTTATTTATTGAATGTCACATTACAAATAATATTTGGAGAATTTCCACATGTAAAATTCAAGAAAAGATCACCCATCCTAAGGATTGTAAGAAACCTATGATCTCCAGAGAAATATTTATACCCCCAAGTTCACATTAAATATATATCTCCTAGGCAAAGCTTGGACAACTCTCTCAAAATTATTATCCTAGAAAATCTAGTTATAATGAAGTCACTGCCTTATCTAATGTTGACGCTTGAATCCGTTAGGATCGAAATGGAAACCTCACGAGGATAGGAATCCTCCTATGTTTTTATAGAGGTGGTACTCCTATTTGGCTTATGATATTCTTAATTACGATCAATAAATAATATAGAACCTTAAAATGGTACAATATTTTATGCTCAAAGAAAGATTAAAATGTTGAAAAACAAAATATTTATAAAAAGAGAATTCCTGACAAAGGACCATGAATCTCATACATCACACATTGCAGAAAATAAACAAAATTTCCTCACATCCATCATAGTGAAAATAAAGATTTATGATCACATCAAAATAAAAGAAGATGGTTTGGACATATAAGATAACTTTTATAGAGTAAATATTTGTGTAGATCAAAAGAAGATTATGATGGATCAATTTCAAATACTTTATACTCAGAACTCATAGTTATAAAATATAGTCAAAATTGATCCTAAATTAGTTCTCTTGGATTTCTCAAAAATAATAAAGTCTATTACAATGCTTCGAAATTTAAAGGAGTTTTTCCAAAGGATTGGGATTAGGGCTCCTGCAGACCATAAAAGAAAACATATACAAGAATATAGAACGTAGAAGGAAGAAAGTGGGATGATGTCGAACAAAAAAATATAAAAAGAAGACAAAGAGAAAGTTATCATAATTCGATTATACCTTTCTATTCAAAGAAGAAGAATAATTGGATGAAAATTGATAAAGAAAGAAGCATGTGATCAGCATGGACTTACTATGATGTGTTCTCTCTCTTTCATTTGTTTTTTGTTACTTTCTTTATACTCTTGTTGGTTACGGTTTAGTTATCGGTCATAACTACCTCCGCTGGAATTTTGGAAATCTTGGAAACTAAAACCATTCTTGGAAGAAGTCACTTAATGGAGAAACGATTACTTCTTTTTTTATCTTAAGATTAAACAATTCCTTTTCAATTTCCCTAAGATCAATAGATAAATTTTGTAATATATTTTCAATGTCTTCATTTTTATTTATGTACTCAATTAGTCAGTTGTCAATTTCATCATGTGTAAATTCCATCGTATTATCAAAATTTTCAGTTGATATCCTTTTTTAATTCTTTAATTTTCTCTTCAAAATGTTGTCGAGTCATGAGCATAGAATTTGAAAGGTACTTAGGATCTGGTACTTCAATGGTAGTTCCAGAGATATACAAATCAAGAATTTTTAAATATGCTTCATGTTTCCTTCTTGATAAGTCAGTCAATTGAGTTACCAGACCTTTTAATACATTAATTCTTTCCATCCAGTTGGATTTCAATTGTTTGATACAACTCTGAGAAGGTATATTTTCTTGCTTTCTTGTCTGCTCTATCATTGCAGAGAATCTAGTTGTAAACATCACAACTCTGTCAATGTAGAACCCTTCATCATTTTTCAAATATGAGTTTAAATATTCCTTGGTATTTTGAATACTTAAACCAAGAGAAGCAAAACTCCTAGCCATATCCCATAGTTCTACAATTAATGACATTATTTTCTTATTATTTTGTTCAACAAAATGTTGGGTGGCAGTGATTAAATTGGAAATTCCTTTGACCCTTGAACTTGATTCTAGGTTTTCTTGAAGACCCTTTCTAGGATGAATCATAACAATGGGAAAAGCTAGAATAGGTGGAGGCATGAGGGTTTCCTCAAATTATTTAATTCTTTCTTTCAATTGGGCATTCTCTTCTTCCATGTGTGCAATTGAAACATCAAGTGTGTCCCTTGTAACTCTATGAATGGATCATAATTTAGAAGGTAACATATCTTTGGTATCAATGGTAGACCATAGCTTCCCACTCTTACTCTTTGTAGTTCTTTCAAAAACTAATTTATTAGATTCCTTATCAAAAGATGAATTTTGTACAACAAATATTTCCTCATTAGAAAATGTCTTATCCTGGATCATGAGTGCAAAGACAGGATGTACATTTTCTCAAGCTGATACTTCTACATCTGGGAAAGTAATGTTTTCAATATCTACATCTAAATCCATGTTATCCAATAGAAAATTATCTTCCTCGGCATGTGTTTCATCCCCTTCTTGTTGTGAATTAGTTCTCTTTATTTTTACCTTTAGCTTATGGGGATTCTCCAGGTTCCATTTAGGAGGTTTCCTCTCTTCATTATCTCTTGAATTATTGGTATGTATTTTATCGTATCAGATGTTCTTGGTTGAGGATTTTCCTTTGGCAAGGCACTTCTTCTAGAGATAGCTGGTGATTGGACATTTTTATCATTCAAGGGATTACCTCTTTCTTTATGATACTTTGTAGTGCTTATGACCGTTTCTATATCTTCAAAACTTATGTCGGCTTCTTGATCACTAGGATGGTGACTGTCATTTTCTTCTTCTTTACTGACAACTAAATATAAAAGTGCAGGGATGAGCCCAACTAAAAGAAAATGATTATAAAAAAGGTGATCTAGGTCAAAACCCTTGATTTCCTCTGCAAATTTTAGGTCGTAATTCTCAAAATAAGCAGCATATTCATAGATTTTGGAAATTCCCCAGAGAAGAATTTCACTCCATGGGAGAGGTATGAATTACCTTTTCCTTTTCTTAGATAAAGTGTGGAACCAAAATTTATATTGTCAAGATATTTCAATGACAAACAATTTATCAGATGTATAATAGGGAAGGAAGATAGGTTTTTCAATAGGGAAGAAAACCATGATGACAGTATAATCTTCCATTTTCTCCAGAACTACTCTTCCCTTCAGAAAATTCGTTGCTTCCAATGATAACCGCAAAGTATCTTCCCCAAATAACAATTTCTTGAATTTGGATACAAAATCTGAATACACCTCATAAAAGTGATGGCTAACTCTTTTCCTCCATAGAGCTTGGTACCATATGGTTACAGGGTACACCTTTATTTTAATTCTCCGACCAATGTTTAATCCCTCAAAAGTGTGACAATATGTAATAGAAAATATCAAATAAGATGACATGTAAAACATTTTATCAGACATGAAATTAGTCAACTATGTAGTGATTTCATTCGATATTATCTTTGCCCAATTGAATATATCATTTTCATGAACCACAAAATGCAATATGTATAATCCTAGTCGAGGAATTGTTTCTATAGAATCCTGGCCAACATTTCGAGTAAATAACGAGGAAATTTCCTTATATGGATTCTTTAAAGAACTTACCTGAATTCATGATATGTCTTCAAGCATTGTCACAGGGTCATGAAAATATTCTTGAAGAAGCTCTATTCCGTTGTTGTTTCTTTTTAGGAATTTTCTTGCTTCCTCCCCTTTATAAACCAAGTTTGGCTTTGGCCATTTCAGGATTTCTCTAAATATTGAAGGTGCCAATGAGATAGGAGAACTATTTTGCAATGCAATGACTCTTTTGTTTTGAATGAGCTTATCGACTCACCAGGTGAAAATATCCTTGCACTCGAAGACTTCTGGAACACATCCCACGAGAACTATTCCTGAGGTACACACTTTGTTGTCTTCTATATCCAACAATTTTGAGTAATACCAGTAGGAGCAAGACCAATGATAATTTTGACCTTCCCTAGCAAAGAGGTTCAAAGTATCCCCACAAAATGATTTTTTTATCATGGTTGTCTCGAAGCTCACCATCTTTTTCTTCAACTATTCTTTTTCACAGTAAAATGAACTTAAGTTAGATTTATTTTTACGAAAACATTAACTTGAAATAACTATTACTAGCCTCAGTATTATCATCATTAATTAACGACCAATTCAACAATAAATTTGGTAGTTAGGTCCATAGAGATAAAAATAAATGTGACATCGAAGAATGTGAAGGAAGAAATAATGGCAGAGAATCGGGGTCAACAATTAGTATTAAGGGGCAGGTATACAAGTCTGAATGTATGGAATTAAATGTTAGGCAAACAATGGAGAGGATGAAGTGCATCATGTAGGTTCATATCTTCGAAAGTCCGAAAGCCCAAAGTGCAAAATCATTCTAAGTGTTGGGTGGACTTATACATGGGTAAATGAATGATAATGCAAGTGTGAGAGTTTGCGAGTCTGAAGGTCCACGAATGTGAAAATTAACTAAGTATGGTAGTACCAAGAAAGGGAAAAAGAAGGGATAAAGAGAAAATGGGAAAGGGGACAATATAGAAGGGGGGGAAGAATAGGTAATAAAAGAGGCAAGAAAATAAAATAAGGAAAGGGAAAAAAGAACAAAATGGGTTCAATAGCTACATACCAAGGGAACAATATCCTTAAGTAGAAAATTGAAGGAAACATTGTCATTATAGGAGACTCCATCATTATCATCAAAGCTCTGTTTAGAAAAAACATCATCCTCCCTCATATATTAAGCCTAAGGGGTTACCTAAAATATCCCTAAGTGACACACTCTAGTCTATATTGACAAGTTTAATAAGGATTCCATCCACAAATAGCCTTGGTTTTCACTGAGAAGTTTTCATTGGAAAAAAGGCTCACATCTTCCAGAAAATGGTCATACTACTAAAAGAGTTTCATGTTGTCACATTATTTCATGTCAAGAGGTGCCACAAATTCAAAAAATATGAAACAAAAATAAAGGTATGCTAGAACATGAAGTTTGGTTGTGGGTTAAGAGGGAGGAATGGGAAAGGAGAATCAAGGTTCCAATCCCATGATTATTAGAATTGTTTAAAAGAGGGGGGATCTAGACATAGTTTCCTCCCCATTAAGTGTTATTTATCCCTCGTTTATTTGGTTAGGTGTTAGTGATCATTCCCCACAATGACTGCTCTGAAGATCACTCCCATTATTTTTCTTCTCATGTATTCAATATATGGTAAATCCATCATTCTACCTAATGCATGGTTATTTTGGAAAGCATGGCATGCAATCTTTTCATATTCCCCAAGAAGGATTGTGATTAATGCTAATAGAAAGAGCACTCACTTGAACTACAAGGAATTTTTTCTTTCTTATGTTCTCATTATCCTCTTCTCTCACCATGCAATTTTTTGGATGCAATCCTTCTTCTTTGCTTCTCAAAGATTTTTGCAAGGTGTGTTGTTCTCATCACTTGGTATTTCATAATGGAACAATGTGATTATTTTTTTACCACCATAGGGGATGTGCATGAAGTTACAATATGTGTGAGGAGATCCTTCAAGGAAATTTTGACTCTAAAATCTAGTCCATCCATTGCTTCTAACATGAAAAAATTTGGAGTACCCAAGTCGAATCTAAACTCTTAGAAGCCAATAAGGCTAAACACCGCCTCTATGTGGAATTGAAAAATCATATCTTTCCTTTGAGGGAATGGGAGTGTTATGAGGCCTACACTAGTCAATTTTTTCACTACTCTTTTGATTTTCATCACAAAGGTAGGTTTACAGGCTTATGGTGTTTTGGATGGCCTAGGGCTTATGGTTTCACTTAATGCTTTGATTTATAGTTAATGATATGGTTGACAATGTAATGGATGATTTGATGGTATTTTTCATAAAAATACTTGCTTATCATGGAGAAAAAACATTGCATTTGATGATATAGCTTTCACATTACTTAGAGGCAGATGGTACATGACGATACATATCTCCCTTGATGGAACACTCTAGAAAATTTGGAAATGTTAAGATTCCATTGGCATATTGATTTGGTTGACATCATCATGTTAGAGAATGTTTGGTACTTTTCTCCTTTCTTCCCCTTGGTTTCACACTCACTTGGGATAATTTGACATGGTATTAGCAAGGTTACAGGCTCATTGTTATAATTTTGTATCTCTCATGGATGTTTTTCACACATGGATTGGTGGCTTATGATGTGAAGCATTGTTTTATGTAGAGAACTCCCCTTCTTTGGATCATATGTGGAGACATGCACAATTGTCATCATTTCATGCATATTTTGATGTGTTTGTTCCACTTCTCGATGATTTTGTTGAGCTTTGGGGTGACTTGGCATATGGTTAATGATGATACAAGCCTTGTTTGACTCATTCTTCCTTGGATCTAGAAATTTTCACATATGTTAGGGAGATGTGAGTAAAGCACCCCCTTTCTTTGATGCCTTAGCACATGTGGTCATGATGGAGTAACCCCTTATTCATGGATCTAACAGATTTCATATTTGTAGAGGATGGTTACACTTTAGATTTTGATCTTGGAGGACTTGTTGCACACATGCTTAGGCATCTTGTAAATTACTCCACCACTAGAGGAAACCTTTCACACTTTTAGATGAGTTTTTAATGGGACATTTCTCTTGGAGATCTCACACTTGCCATATTTATGGTTTTGACTCATTTCAAACCCTCATTGAATAGGATGTCCACCTTGGAAGACTCTTCATAAAACATTATTTTATATCATTGATGAGGATGTCCACCTTGGGAGATTCCACATGTGCCTTGAGAAGGTTAGTCATGGTTTTAAGTCCTACTTGGAGTAGGACATCCACGTAAGGAGGTTTCTTACACACATCTATTAGTGGACATCTCACTTTAGAGCCACATGTGCCATATTGCTAGGATTATTACTTGTTATTTGCATGCTTTGAGGAGGATGTTTCACCTTGGAGAGCTATACATCCACATTGGAGGATATCTAGGAGGTTTCAAACCCTAGATCTAGGGTTTTATTGCATATTTTGAGGATTTCATAGATTTGGAAATAGTTATATTTTGAGAGAGTGCCTATATTTCTTCCATATCAATGCCATTAGATGTAGAGTGGCCTTAAGATTTATAAATTGTGGTTATAATATAAATTACGACAAAAATTGATGGGGTTATGATGTTTGAACACTATCATGAAGTACTATTCTGAGTATCATGTGCCACTTGGAGGTTGTCATTTGCTCATTTATTGAAGACCTATTGATGGAGCTATTTCTCTTGGAGGATATTATGGTGGATTATGCCAAGGTCTCATTCCTTCTTTGATGGAGACGTCCCACCTGCATGGAGCTATTTTGTTGGGTACTTTTACATGTGGCTTGACCAATTTGTTATTATATTTATTGTTAGTTAGTTGTTGGAGGATATTGTTTCTTTAATCCTCCCTAGGATATCTCTTTGGTTTTGGACTTGGATATTATTTTTCTATTGTACATGAATATGGAACTCAAACCTATATATGGGTTTTCTCTCTTCATTGTTTCTCATGGTTGGATTTTGGGGTTTCCCCTCCTTGGAGCTTAATGTATATATATTTATTGAAGCATGTGATGTTTAAGGTTTTTCTCCTATGAATGTGTGGATTGTGGTTCTATGCTTCTAAATTGTGGCTTATATGGTAAATATTATTGGAACTTGTTTTGTAGGGCCAAGATAAGAGTATATCTACCCCATTGGAAGGGTTTTATGTGTGGAGTTTATCCCTCTTGAATCCTTTGTTGTATTATACATGGTGTTATTCTCTTGCATATAACATATTCTTGAGTGGGTGATAGACCAATGCTTCATTTTGTAGGGAATAACCTATTGACATAGTTTTGATGTGGCACTTTCAATGGCCCTCTTAACATTTCTTTACTTCTATTTTCAACAATGTTAATTTCTTCTTGTGACGTGCATATTGCATTCCTTGTAATATTAAACTTTATTTGAACTCACCCTCTTGGATTGACCTCATTGGTCCCTTTTCCCTTGTTGGATTGGCACTACTCTCTTGATCCCTTCACCACTTTTTTACTTCATAAAAAACTAAAAAAGAAAAATGGTTTACTAGAGATATCTCTTCACATCACCTTTGAGCTCCGTTGACTATATATTTAGTAATCCTACTACCTAGGGATACCCCTTGTTGTCGCCCTAATGCACACTTTCAAACGTGAGCTAAGTCCGGCTCACTTAGTGTGCCCTCGGAGACACAATGTCTAAGTCCCTGCCCACACTGTCAC
>SNQJ01S0036596.1:7162-17367 GCA_010110895.2 Picea sitchensis
CCTGATAGTGGGTAGGGGAGTGTTTCCTTCCAAAAATCATTTTTAAGTGGTTTTCTTCATGGCAAATGCTTTGTACTCTTCATCAAATGATTTCTCATTCTTAAACCAGTCTTTGAAGGTGTCTTAAGTGTCCTTATGATGTCATTAGAGACACGACATAGGCAAGATGACAGTATGATGTTTGTGACACTTGTGACCAAAAATGCGACACTTTCAACACTAGAAATGACGATAATGGGTCATCATTGAAGTGAGTAATTTTATGTGTAACAGTCATCCAGGAATACTATGACAAACTTATCCAAATAATTTCTGAATATGCCATTCATTAAGAACATGAAGACAACAATTGCATTGGTCAGTCCAAATGGCACCACTACAAATTCACGCTACAAATTCATAATGCCCATACATGGTCCTAAAGGTTGTCTTATGAATGTCTTCTTCCTTGATTCTTACCTGATGGTGTCCCGCCCTCAGGTCAATTTTTGAAAATATCTTTGCTCCTCTTAGCTGATCAAAGAGGTCATCAATTTAGGGTAAAGGATACTTGTTCTTTATAGTGTACTTGTTCAGTTGCCAGAAGTCAATACACAACCTCAAGGTTCCATCCTTCTTTTTGACAAAAAGTACTAGTGCTCCCCAAGGTGAAACACTTCGACGCATATACCCTTTCTTCAACAACTCCTCCAACTGCATTTGTAATTCTTTTAACTCTGGTGTGCTCAATATGTAATGTGATTTTGACACAGGGGCAGCTCCTGACACTAAATCAATTGAGAAATCTATCTTCCTCCTTGGTGGAAATCCTGGTATTTCTTGGAATACATCTTCAAATTCCTGTAGCACCGAGAAACATTCAAGGCTTGGCCCCTTTGTATTATCTGGCTCTTCCACATGAGTTGCATACAATTGACATCCTTTCCTAAAACATATTTTCAGCTGTAAGGCTGAAATCTCCCTTATAGAGATGGGTCTTGGAACTCCTTTCACAATGTTCTATTTTCCATTTCCATCAAGACATGTAAATGTCTTGTTATGAAAATCTAGGACAACATGATGCTTGTCCAACCAATCCATTCCAATCAGAATATCATAAGACCCCAATGGTATAATATTTAGATCCATACTAGTATTCACGCCATTGAGACTTGTGGAACAACTTCTGACCATATCATGGATTCTCCTTTTGGTTCCAGTGGTTAACTGAACCAAACTTGCTTTTCCAAGATTACTCTTTTCTCCAAAAGTAATCTATCCACTATCTTAGGATCAATGTAGAAATGAATTTTTCTTGAATCAATAAAAATAGCAACAGGATTATCTATGATCTTAGCTTCCACCTCGATCATATTGGACTGGTACTCTACTTGTCGATCATTTAAAGCTGCATATATTCTTCCCATATCTTCAACTGTTGTAGCCTGTTGGATGTTGTGCACAATATTCACTCTGTCCTTTCTGTGTGGGAAATCCTTGTACATGTGATCTTCCTTTCATCCCCAACATTGGATTGGTGGTCTTCCCCTTTTTCCTAAGGAATATTCCTTCTTGGAATCCCCCTTAGCATACCGATCTTGATGATTTCTATTAGGCTCATTCCTATTGAAGGTAGGTTTGAATCCTTTCCTCCTCTTATCGGACCTCACATTCTTCTTGTCCTTCCAAGATTTTTGCAGGGATTCTCTTCCCTGGCCTTGCTCATACAGGTATTTATCCTTCCTTATGGCTTCACTCAAGGTCTTGGGCTCATCATACTTGATCTTTTCCTTAAGAAAGGTTGGCAGTCCACTTAGAAATATTTGTATTTTCACTTTCTCATCACTAATGAACTTGACATACTTTAACAATCCCAAGAAATTCTTCTCGTACTCTTCCATAGTCATGCTTCCCAACCTGAGTTCAAAGAATTCCTACATTTTCTTTCCATACAAATAATATGAGAGGTACTCCTTCTAGAAGTACTTCTTGAACTGTTTCCAAGTGATCCTACTTTCATTAACATGTTCCACTTGCTTCAGTTGGTCCCTCCACATTGCAGCTTTCCCATGTAAATGGTAGGTGGAAATCCTGGCTTCCAGGTTGGATGAATAGTTATACAACTCAAAATATCTCTCGAGCCCAAGAAACCATGCTTTGGCATCATCTTCCCTTTCTCTTTCACCCCCAAAGGAGGGTGGCTTGAGCTTCCTCAGATATCCTTGCAAACTATCTACCTCTTGTTTCCTTCTTTGGTGCCTGACAGGAGACACCTCTAGACTACTTATAGGATCATCTGCTGCATAAAAATTTCTTTTTGAGTAAGGAAGTGAGTGGTGTCCCTTCTAGAATAACCAACTCTTCCACGATCATTCCTTCTTTCATGGCACCTTCCTTCTTCCTCTTGTCTCGAGTATGATCCCTTATTCGTTTGTCTCTGAAATTGATTTAAGCTATGCAACACTCGATCATTTATCTAAATTTTCTCTCTCATCAATCTCTCGTTGTTTTATTTGTAGCTTTGCACTTCCATCTTCATGCTTCTTACTGTTTCTATTAATGTTTCTTGTTCTCCTTTTCCCTTGCATCCATTGGACTCTGTCTTTGCATTACCAACTATGGTATTATGGCCTTCAACCTCCTTATCATGATTGAAGGTTCCCTCGCCTTCTTCCATTTCCTCAATACACATCCTGAGTTTATGTGCTTAAGCCCCTTAATTCTACAAAATGTGCAAGTGACCATTTTGTTAGAATTACGCATATGATAAACAAAATTGTCAAACCATGCTACAAGTCTCTTTCTTTTTTTTTGTTCATGGAGATCATATCCCATTCTCCAAAAATAATAGTGTCCTATTATCCTTGACACAAAATTTCATCCTGCGAAGGCGCTTCCTTCAAACCACCTTCCCAGGTGACCATGAATAGAAACTGCGACTAAATCCTTCCTTAGCACTTTTTTGTCCCGAAGATAACCAATTCAACCCTTAGCCCTCCTTCCTTCAGCTCTCAATATTCATATGACCATGACCATGACACTGTGATTAGCTGAAAAAACACTTGTCCAGAGCTTCGGGACTTCGAAACTTTCAACTAGGAGCAGATCAACGGTTGTTGTCCTCTTTCATGATCAACGATCGAGGTCCACTTTGGGACTCCACGCTTCGGGAGTCTCAACTTTCCTCGTTTTCCTCCTTCCAGAATGATTTTACCTGAAGTTCATGATCTGTTGATGGGTGTCCTCCCACATATCAGTGGTTGTGGATCAATTTGACTCTTCGAGATTGAGAAGTTTCAAACTTTCCTCCTGCACTTTCTCTCGGAGTGCTTTCACCTGAAATCGAAAATCCTTCGATGTGTGTCTTCTTGAATAAATGGTCGATATGTACTCCATCCTTCGGGCCTTCAAGAGTTTTTGACCCAATGAAACCTATCACATCTTTCCCCTCTGGAGTGCCCAGTCTCTGAACTGCACAATATTGTTGGACAACTGAGAGGGGGGGGTGAATTAGTTGTTACTGTGCTTAAACAATTATATCCATTTTTAAACTCATTACAAAACACTCAATGATGATCACAATAAATAAGCAATAGAGTATTCAACATCGATCACACACATGTATAATGCAGAGACAAATATTCTTGAGGAAACCCATAAAGGGTGAAAACCTCTTCTTCTTTATATGATAATTATTTTCTGTACATTATCATTCTTATGAGCACCAACTCATAATGAGGCTACCACCTCTGTTTTGAAAGATGCTACTTGCTGAGAGCACCAACTCTCTAGTTTCTCTAGCACCCACTAGAAGGAAGCACCAACTCCCTGAGTGTTCCATCACCAACTTCCAGTCATACATGCACCAACCTGTATATCAGAGAACCATTGTTCTCCCTTGCACCACCCTGCCACCCTATTTTCTCTGGATGCAACTAGATGGAAGCTACAACTCCCTGTGTTCAAGAACCTACTTGAAACTCTGAGGACAACAATCCTCCCTAGCACCTCCCTTCCACCCTAAAATATGAAACTTTGCTATCAGTAAATTTATCACAGTGATACAATATTTATCAATGGCTTACCGGTCTCATCATTGTTCTGCTACACTGCTCTACTCTGCCTGCATCAGTGTCTTCCTGCACGCATTCCTTGCGCTTTCTATTCTTATGCCTTTTATGCTATGTGCGCCATGTCCCTTCTATGCACGATTCCTCTTCTGTGCATTTCAGTTGTTGCACCTTGCCTCCGTCTACACGCATGAATCACTCTCAATAACAACATGCATAAAAACTCTTGAAAATCACAACATCAATCTCTTCTCTGCTCTCCATTTTTATAGTCTTTGTGCACCTTGTGCATGCTGCATGCGCTATCTTTTCACAACTCCACTGAGCTTCACTTTGGGATGTGCATCACGATCTCACACTAAGTCCTCTGCTAATTTATCCTTGCAAGGATTCATTCTCTCTGGCAGTTCCTCACTGTTTGTTCTGCATGTATGCCCATTTATTCTGAGCTTCTTTTCTTTTCCTGGTAGTAACAGTCTTCGACCCATTTCCATCTGTCAATCGAATCTATGATGAGTCTACACTCTACTGGAAGTTGCCTCGAGACTCTTCGCCTTCTCTGGCGATCACCCTTAAGTCTCTTCGAGTCCTCTGGCATAAACCATCAGTGATTTCTAGTAGTTACACTGCGAACCTCTCCATCCTTATGCCTTTGGCACCTTTCACCTTTCATTTCACATGTGGCCTCAGGTGGTGACCAAACGCCTATTTATAAGGCACTTTCATGAATCGCGTTTCAGGGATACAAGGATGAGGCATATCGACTCTCCAAGTCACGATCCCCAAAATGGAGCTTAGCTGCATGCTAGCTCCTCCCTTAAACCTTCGACAATGTGACCTTGGTTGTGACCACGGGCCTAATCAAAAAGGAATTTCACGATTTTGCATTTCAGGTTTTCTCTCGTGAGTCTCCTTGACTCCTCATATTGTGAACCCCGAAATGGAGCCTAGCTATGCTAGCTCCTTCCTTCACATGCCCACGACGATGACCAAGTGCTTATCCATAAAGGGCTTTCGCAATTCGCAATTTGGGAATTTTTCTGTGATTCTCCTTGACTCCTCCACTTCTGGTACCTGAAATGGAGCCTAGATACGCTAGCTCCTTCCCCTCACATAACCACCAGCGGTGACCACAACCTACGCCAAAAAGTCATTTCGCATTTCGGCATACCTGTGATGAAGGGTCTCGACGCTCCAAGTTGTGATTGCCGAAACTCCGAAAATGGAGCCAGATCAACGGTTCACGCTTTCTCTTGATCAATGACTCAGATTGAATCATTGTTTCGTGTTTCATGATTTCAACAATATTGTGGTGAGACTTCACGACTCTCCATATCGCAATCTCTAAAATGGAGCTTAACTGTTAGCTCCTTTCTCCAACTCTCAACAATGTGACCACAACCTATGACCACTCGCTAATCATTTGAGAGCTTCACTCTTCAGATCAACGATCCACATTCCGTGGTGATCGGATGACTATCCACCGCCTAGGAACTTCAGCTTTTGGGACTTTGGGGGAGTGTTGATACTAAAACTCTCAAAACTAAAATCCTGGAGTGACATCATTCTCGTGTCACTTAATGACATGTCACAAGCCTATTAGCTGCCATGTGTCATTCATATTCGTGATTTTCACGTTCCTGAAATGTCGAATCAACTTGACACTTGTGGTTGCTTGATCGTGTCACATGTCATTGCTGACATAGGCTACCACCTATCCTTGTTGACATGGTCTGTCAAGATCTACCTCCTAGATCTAGTGGCCCAGATTCATCCTTGATCCAATGACTAATATTATTTCACGATTTCTCATATCGTGAGTTAGAGAGGTTAGGAGCCTCCTTCCTTTGACCTTTCAGTCAGTGAAAAAACTATCGCTTGCCACATGTCCCTCTTGGATCAACAATCAATATTTTATCACGATTTCGCAAATTCACGAGCCTTCGTCGTGCCTAATCAACGGTCTAGATCAATCCTCAATCCAACGGCCCATATCATTTTGGGATATCGCATATCGCAAGTTCAAGAGGTTAGAGCACCTCCTTCCTTTGGATTTCCCGATCTGTGAAACTCCGAAACGAAGTCTTTGATGTGCTCTGATATTTCTCCATGTGTCCTTCTTGGATCGGCGGTACATATTTCTCCTCGATCCGACGACTCAAATCATTTCTCCATTTTGCATATCGTGAGTTCAAGAGGTTAGGACACTTCCTTCCTTTGACCTTTCAATCAGCGAAATGATGGACTTTAGCCATGTGTCCTGCCTAAATGGACGACCAGGATTCCTTCGCAGTTTTGGAGTGTTGAATGACTCCTGGTCTTATCCGCCTTGCAGCTCCACCATATCTAATGGATGATGGTCCTTCATATTTACTTCAAATCTGACGACCCAGATTTTATCGCGATTTTGTAAATCGCGAAGTTGGAGGTTTAGAGAACCTCCTTCCTTTGACTTTCCAATCAGCGAAATGAGAATCTTTATCCATGTGTCCTATGGATCCAACGATCCACGACTGTCCTCGATGGACAGTCCTCCTACTTTAGGGACTTTATAAGCCCGCTTCACCTTGCACTTTAAAGATTGTGCAGGTTCTCCTGGATCCAATGACTGACGATCCCTGCGCTCAGATCTAATGCCTAAGTTTTGTCCTCCATCTGTGTTCTTATCCTGTCTGGACTTACGATGTCTTTCGATCCTGTTTTCCATCAATTGACAAGCACACTCTTGCACTCTGCGTGCACCTCTGCACTATCTCTTCTGAGCTTCCTGAGCTTGCTCTGCTGCGTCTTCCCAAAATACTTCTGGTTCCCGCCTGGCACATTATGCCTATACTCAAGCCATTGTCATTGTTGTGCTTTCCATCAATGAAAAGCATACACTGTCGATAAAACATGCCAACAATCTCCCCCTTTGGCATTGATGGAAACAAAGGCACCCATACCTGTTCTTTTCTCCCCCTTTGACATCAATGTCAAATAAAACACGCCCCCCCTAAGCTATTGCTGTACTTGTTAGAAGTTTTAGATATTCAATCAATACAAACTCCCCCTAATAGGATGGACTGTCTTGTTTGAGTCCTGCAAAGTATTTGTATCTAAGCCAGAGTCTTCTCCTTCTAATTCTTGGACTTGTTCATTTTCAGCTTCAACTGTGTTCTCTATAGTATACTCAATGTTTCTCACCTCTCTTACTGGGACTCCTTCATCAACCTTTTCTTGTCATAATGGAATGACTCCCCCTGTCACTCTTCTCTCTCTGCTTCTGAATGTTCTCCCCCTTTGTTTCTAAAAGGTTAGCTTTCCCTGACACGATCTCTCCTCTTGTTATCTCCACAGGATGTCATGTATATCATTTTGTAAATCAAAATGTCGATGCCTAGGGTGTTGTTTTCCTAATGAAACACTGCGTAATTGTAGCTCATACTTTTTCAAACAACCCTTGGATCTTCCCATTGATTCTCATCAATTTCTATTACTGCAAATTCATTTTTCTTCAATGATTCTTACAACCCAAGACTTTTATGATCATATTCATCACAAGAGAAAAACACTACAAACATTCTCATATCTGCTTTTCCTTTTTACAAATGAAGGACCTATATCAGGTTTCTTAAGAGCACTGATTTCTACCTTGTTGAATCCAATACCGAATTTTTCATTTGGTGATCTCTGACTATCCAAGATATTATCTAGGGTCATGGAACTGTTCAAGAACTTGCTTTGGGTGTTTGACTTCTCAACCTTCAAAACTTCTGCTTCCAGCTTATGACATGATTCTTCTCCTACTTCTTCCATGGGATAAATGCTAATTGAACATTCTTTTATTGTATCTGAATCTTCTTCTTTACTTGCAGGGAAGGATTCAATGCCAAAATTATTGTCTGTCCTTATGCTTTTAGCCACCACTTGTCCTGAGTTTACAGACTTTATCTTACCGTCTTTGGAATTGACCATTGCTTTACATCCTCTGTCACATATTTGATTTACATTGAGAAAATTATGTTCCAGCCCATTTATAGGCAGAACATACTGGGCATCTCCTTTTTCATTACTCAAACTCACCATCTCCCTATCCTTGATTTTACCTGGTTCATCATTTTCAAGGATCACATTTCATGTTTTTCTTTTGATTATAGGTAGAAACTTATCCTTTTCTCCAGTCATGTGCTTGTAACATCTACTTTCTATATTCCAGGATTCCTTTTGTTGTTGAGTTGAAAGTACTAGACCACATTTTTCACTATCTTTCCTTTTCCATGTGTTGGCCTTTCTAGCTAAGAGCTTTTTCCTTGGATCTACTTTGTAATTCTTCAAGTGGTAGTTTGCAGCTTTATGGCCGAAGTTATGGCAGTTATAGCACTCAATCTCATTGTCCAATAGGTCAAAGTGATTGTTGTAATGTTGTCTACTCATTGGTTGTTCATTATTTCTTGACCTCCGCAGTTGCGTCTCTCTAAACTTAGTTTGACCATTTGCAATCTGTGATTGTTTTTTATTTGGTTGTCTCATTCTCTGTTGTGGCAGATATTTATTCCTTGGAAATATTAATTGCTCATGTCTAAGTCTTAAGGAACATTTTACAGCTTTGTGACCAAAGTTAGAATAGTAGAAACAATATCCATAGAAAAAATCTTTGTACCTGGAACATGGTTGTCTTCTTTGAGCAGGTCGATTTCTCCCATGCTGGTGATTTCCTTGAGAAGGGAGTGTATTATTTCTTTGATCTACAGATTTAGTTTTGGTACCTTTTTCTTTACTCCTCCTGGGCGGTTGATTATCTCCTTTTGTTTCTGCAGATTTGTTGGTGTCATTGGTTGTAGATTTAACAAACTTGAAGGGTTCTTTGTTGCTTGGCTGACCACTACTTTTTTTTCCAGAAAAAAATGAACTCGAATTTATATAGTGTATAAATCCATTTACATGGGGGTCACCAGCAAAACAGTGAACTATGGTCATCGTTCAATCAGTACAGAAAATACGCACAGTAGTCACTAAGTGAGAGCAATGACAACAGTAACATACAATAGGCAAATTCAAATGACTGTCCATGCAATATAGCCTTACAAGCCCCGATCAGAATACAAATTCAAATGGCTGACCACTACTTGATCCCTCTTCATCACCCAACCATGTTTTCAAATTTGGATTCCTTTGTTGATTCAGAATGGTGGCTAATCCTTCTGAGGCTTTGATACTTGACAAATTCTGATGATACAAGCCTTGAAACTTATCCAACTCTTTCCTAGTTTTCACTACTTCTTCTTCCAGGGCTTCAGATCTTGCCTTCTTTTCTAATAACTGTTGTTTCAGAATGTCCTCTATTTTCTTTGCCTCTTCTAATTCCACTTTTAGCAGGTCAAAGTCTTCATCGGGTTTTTTACTACCTTTCTTGAACTGTATCAACAATTGTTTTTGCGTTCTCTTCTTAAGTTTGAGTCTGTCAATCTCTTCCAAAGCGCTGATCATCTATCCTTCCAATTCAACCACAACTTATTTATCATTATCATCACTTCTTGTGCTTTTATTATCATAATCCTCTTTGGCCATAAGCATGATGTCATTTACCTTATCTTCACAGGAAGAGTCACTATCGGTGTCTTCTGAGGAGTCATCATTGTTTACACATAAACTATTATTTTTATCAAATCTTTTGGATTTGTGCTTCTCTTCACCTTAAGAGTTCTGGTCCTTCTTCTTGTGTGGACACTTATTTGAGAAATGACCTATATTACCATAGTTGAAACATTTGAAGGGAAGCTTACCTTTGTATTTTCCTGATCCTTTCTTCAGTCTTCTCACAAAATTTGCTTCAATCTCATCAGTCTCAGAATCCTCATTCTTGTCTGCTTTAAATGATGCTTCTCTAGAGGTGGGTTTATCTTTAACTATCCTCATTTCATATGCAGTCAACGTTCCTAGAAGTTGATCAAAAACCAAATATTTTATATCATTAAGTTCTTCTATAGCAGAAACCTTTGGGTTGAACCTGTCTGGCACAGATCTCAGAATTTTCTGAACCAAAGAGGCTTCCTTAATTTTTTCACCAAGTGCTTTCATTGCATTCACTAGTTCTTCAACTCTCAGAAAGCACTTCCCAACAGTTTCATCTTCTTCCATCTTTAGTTGTTCAAACTGTACTCTATAGGTTTGAAGCTT
>SNQJ01S0036596.1:26470-43483 GCA_010110895.2 Picea sitchensis
TGAAGACTGCATGATAGTAGATGTATACTATTATGGTGGATGTGTTCCATTGTTCGTGACTATACGTTGTTGATCAAGTACTTGTGTGTTACTTGGTGTGGTAGTGTACCACTAGACTGTAGTTATGTACTACTATGGATAGACACAATTGTGTTCTATTTTGTTCTGATTGCCTTGAAGACTATCAACAGTTTATTGGAAATAATTATCAACCAGATGAATGATGAACAAAGATTTTCCAAACAGAAAATGGTTCAGAACATTTACTCTTCTAGATTAGAAGAATGGCTCTTGTATCACTCTATGGAGTGAGCATCATGTCTGATTACTCAGATAGAGTATGGTTTCGAGAGATGTTGTAGTTGATGATGATGATGGTGCTCATGATCTAGTCTATATAACTATGTTGATGCTACTGGGTGAATGGTATGTTTTGTGCTCAAGACCATTACCTATAATACCTCCCTAGCTAGGAGGGAGTGTTGATATTATGGTAGCTATGGGAGGTATTTACCTCCACGTGTAAACCTGACGAGGATAGAATACTCCAGGAAGCAAGAAGAAACCCTAATGAGTTGTCTAATAACCCTAGAAGACTTTTCGGCTGAAGAAGATAATTTATATTAGGTTATCAACCTCCAAGAGAAGAAGTCGGCCAAAAATGATAATATATACTGAACAGACAGATACCCAGAATGAGAAGTTGACCCAGACAGTTAGCCAGAATTAGTATAAATACAAGAGGCCAATTCTCATTCTGGCAGGCAGTCTCAGAATTGCAGAGCAACACTTGTGCGCACTGCAGTTGACCAGTTTCTGCGCAGGTTTGGAGGAGAGATGTCGTTGCAGTTGTTGTAGCTAGCAGTTATGCTTGGACTATCTCTTGGCTAGGGTTTGGACTATTTGATCAGCTCTTGTTGGTGCGCTATCCTTGGGGAAAGGTGCACTACCCTTTGTTTGGCTATCTAGCCTAGGGTTTGCTTCCAGAGTGATTCTCTGTCAAGGTTAAGGTGCTCGAAGGGTGGATTCGGCCTATGGTTGGGTGACAATAGAGATATTTTCAATGGTAAAATGAGCAAATCCATTATATTCTAACATTAACTCATGCGTAGATTCTGCAACGCCATTCCTCCTGAGATTTTCAACTTCGCGGTCAGAGTTTGATCTCGACCACGAGACTCTGACCAACAGACTTGACCCATACCGGCCCGATGTTTCAACCAGAAGCTCTGATACCAAACTGTAACATACACAGCCACCCACAGGCCGGGGTATGCTACCTTCAATCCCACCATTGGACTTTGTACTCTTACCGACACCTTCTTATTTTGCAAGGACACATAAGATAAAATATTTAACGAAATGCACAACAATATCCAACAAGCATGCATAATCTAATATTTAGTGAAACGATAATTAAAATACACAACATAATACATTCATACACAGATAATAATATCACAACAGAGAGAACTTATCTTTATAAAAAGGCGACACCAACTGGCTGCAGACCAAGGACCTTCCCCCAAACGTAGATACCACTGCTCCAAATATCAATAGTAGTGTCACCCCCGATATAGGGCTATGAATCCACAAGGATGGTTCCAAAGTGTGTTTGGGTTCCCAAACCAGTTAGCTCTCAAGCTCTCATAGGTTTCCCAGCACCCACAAAAATCCAAGTACCCAGCTCTCTTCTACCTAGCCCGTACCACCCGAGATAATGGACCTCCACCTTTCTCTACCACGCAGTCCCTCAGACAGTCCTTCTCCTTTATCCAAGGCCTCCAGTACAACTGGTCTAGAATATCAATGTTGGAACTCTTAGGACTGCCAGTTGTGAGAAAAATAGGGCACATGCCAACGCATCTTAGACATGTAGGCCCCATGTCATGGCTGGATTGCACCAGCAACCATCGCAACCAACTATCACGTGGCTAATTATTCAGCAGTTCAGTTCCCTTTCCCAAGCCAAGACACAGATGAGGATGGATCAATGAATGGGTAAGTGAGTGCATGAAAGGGTGTGAGGGAAAGAATGGTACAAATGCAGAAGTGAAGGAGTGGACGATCCAACGACCAACCCCACAATCAGACCCGGGATGGGTGTAAGTATTTTTGCGGGGAATCAAGAACCTCGTGGCCTTCCCCAAGAATCTCATGTAACCGATCCCCTCCCTTTGGAAAAAAGGGTAATTAACATGGGAATAAACATTTATCCCCTCAAGCCCCTCTCTTGTGGAATCATAGCCCCCTATAACTCTAGTCATTTTCCGTCTAGCAACCAATGATGTGTTTATTATTAATAATTATCAAAACATTACATTTCTTGGGAATACTGGCCCTTTAATAATTTTTTGGGCACGTAGACCTCTCAGCATTGTAACAATACATTATTTAAAAATGGGGGTTCGAAACCCGAGGTGTTACAGGTGACCAGAGAGTTTGACCGACAACTGGTGGTTTCTTATTAGTTATCGTGGGATCCGCCTTATTATTAAAACTTAACCAAGTTTTTGGTCATGAAGTAACATGAGTCGTCGATCTAAGAAGTTACGGTTGAATTCGACGTTGACTGACTCCAGGAGTAAAAAGGTGTTAAACGGCCAAAAATACTGAATGTCGAAGTCGTAAAGTAACGTGGGTCGTAGCTCAAAGGAACTTCAAGACCCTGCTTGACCGTTAGATCAAGCCTAGTGGGAGGACAAGGTAATCAATAATATTGACCGATAGTAAGCGGTCATCCCTACCTTTATGACCTTTCTGGTAGGTAAGCCTTTGAGACTTAAATGGGTTAATACTTGTAAGAGACATGAAGTCACAAACTAACNGAAAGAGTTTGGAATTGTCGGAATCCTCGAACACCGAAATCACAAAGTAACGTGAGCCATAGATTTAGGGATCCTTCGGGATATCTCTTAACTGTCAGATTGAAGAGAGGAAATTTGGGAGCTATGTCAACTATAGATCAAGGATCCATTGGGATCTCTTCACAATAGTTTGATCAACTAGTGGAAGGATAGCGTAAGTACTTCAGCGAAGTATGGCTCCGGGAGATTTGACAAGTTGGTGCGTAAAGCGCTGAAGCATCGAAGTACGTGGAGAAGAATTCTGAAACTTTGGAACTTCAGAACTATGGGACTCTGTGACATTCAAGGATATAGGAGGATGTGTTAGACGCCGAAGCACCGAACAACCTCAACATCCATCACAACGAATGATTAAGTCAGAGTCATCGATCATCAAGGCTTGGAGGTAACCAAGATTCGCTGAAGTTGTGGGAAGTGGAGATTAAACCATCCATTGAGGATATAGATCAACGGAGGAGAGAGAAAGCTCATTTGAATTTTTAAGGGCGTTAATCACCAGGAGGTCATGCACTTTGATCAGGACCGTCAAATAGCTCGGCTACATGTCTGCATAGGATCTACATGTGCAATAAGGAAGGACTTAACAAGAGGTCATGTTAGAATGCATGGATCATAGATCTCGATGATTGATTAAGTCATGACCATTGATGAAAAAATCTCAAGGAATGTAATTTTAGTGTGGGACCCTTTCCAAGTCTAAACCTTGTGTTAGGTGTGGACAAATCTCAACCATCAGATCTAAGGGTGGATCGTTCCCCACCACATATTTTGGAGCGAGAGGAGGGATGACATCGTGCTAACATTATGTTGATGTCACAAGCCTACATGTACAAGGAAGTCACGTGGAGACCTGTAATTGGTCGAGGTAATAGAGAGTGGGTCCCCGTCGATATTAAGAGTTGGGAAGGTGAGATGAATGAGACCACGAGTCCGCCTACTTGTGAAAAAATCACAAAATAATCTAAGTGTTGAGACTTTTCGAGTGGACTTATGAAATGAATAAACATATATTTGTGAGTCTGAGAGTCTGCAAAACTGTAAAGATGAAAATGGCTAAGTGGTGAATGGTCCACCAGTCTGCGAACCTGCAAAGATGAAAATGGCTAACTTCTCGGATGGACCTATGAAAGGATGCTTATATAATTTTGCATCCACGAGTCTGTGAAGACCAGGATATATTCCCTGCGACTGGAAGCCACATCATCATCAGGGATGACGACCCAGGTCAAAATTGTACCATGTTAGATGTAGTGAAAAAGGTGAATCTACGTGAATGCCACGTGGCTAAGGGGATGGCCATTGGCCAAAGACACCCCGAAAAACTTTGAAAGGCTATAACTTTGAAACCAGAGTTCAGATTCGAGGAAACAAATAGTAGTTGGAAAGGTATTGAGGAGTAGAGGACATTGGTCTACCCATAATTTTGATTTGGGCAATGAAAATTCTCATAAATTAATAAATATATTTATGTACAAGTAAAAGGGTAGAAATTGCAGCATGTATTGGTTGTAACTTTTCGCTCAGAATTCAATTTGAGGCCTAGTTACAGTCATTGAAAAGTTATTTGAGAAAGGAATGCATCAAGGGAATAGAAATATGAATTGGTGAAATGTGTCCTTCATAAATTGGTGAATAAATAACATGTTTTCTAATGGAAGGAAAGTTTTATGCTAGGCATGTTGCTAACAATGATTATTGCTTGCACATGGTACATAATTAGAAGTATCACAAGATGGATTCAAGTCTAGGATTGAATATAAAAATATTGGAATCATGGAATCGAATGTGGAAGTTGGTTGAGGAAAGCACGAGCTACAAAACAAGTAATGAAAATTGGAATCTAATCCCATGAACTACATAATTACATGATGTGAATATTTTTCTAAATGGTGTTAAAGTTTGGAGAAACCCTCCCAATGATAGAGGTGAGTGACAAAGGTGATTGTTGTGTAGTTAAGAGTGTATATGCTTAGGATAGTACCTATGCATGAGCCTAGAAGCACACTTGAAGAGAAATATATTGAAAAAGAGAGGCTAAGCTTACTAACAGGGCATTGTCATTAAGCAAAAGAGCACCATGCAGAGAGTGTTGTGTGAAAAGGATTTCTAGAAAAAAGGATAAGATTATGCAACTGAGAATTGTGTGGGTCTGTTCTAAACTAATCCAAGGGTCTATTAGACAAGAAATAGGTCGATCTTGCGTAGATGGATGAAGCATCAAAGAAATGCAAAGGAAAGTGCAGGGAAGGTGTTACAAGGTTGTCAAGGATCTAAATAAAAGCAAAGGAATATTTATATTCAAATGTTATGGATATTGAATGTCTTGCAAAGGAATGACAATATATATTTCACATAGGGTATGAACCCAACAAGTAAAGAATGTCATTGCATGCATAAGAAGCAAGGAGGACTCCATGAACTTGAAGATAGAAATATAGTAAAGACAACAAAGTTTGTTGCAAAAGAAGGAGAAATGATATCATGAGATGAGGTGTGACTTATGTTGGATCGGTCCTCTCTATGAGAAAGCAAGGAATATTAGAAAGAAGACATGAAATAAGTATTTCAGAATGTTGATATGCCAGTCAAGGATAATGGTATTCCAAGGCTGGCTTGGTCAAGAAAAATGGGAAGTGGTTAATTATATTGCAGTGTTAATGTTCAACTAGAATAGTGCATGTTATAGCACTATGAATGTTGAGAATTTAGCCAAAATATGTTGGGACATGATTCTTTTCATAAAAGTAGTTGTGAGATGCCAGCACTGGTGGACCTAGTGGCTAGAAATGCAAAATGACCAAGTGAGGCTTGGCTAGAAGATGTAGAATAGGGACCAGTGGTACACAGTTGAGAAAAATAATAGCGCACAGGGAAAAAAGGTTCTACAAAAACTCAAAGACAACCACCTACAACAATAAATCTAAATAATTGATTAATATGAAATAGATATGCATTGAATATTGTGATAGAATTGATGCATGATGCATAGAATAAAGATAGAATGCATGTGCATAAAACAAGCATGAAAGATCAAATGCTTGGTGCATACTTATGTGTGTTTTTGCATGTAAACATGTTTGAACATGTTGGTGGCATGATTATAGACTAAGAGTAGTATATATATATAAAGTAATGATGCTATGATGTTTGAATAAAACTAATGATGGATTTTGTATCTAAGAAACATGATTATAGCATGGCGATATTGTTGCTTATCATATCCATCCATATGAAGACAAATGAGGATGGGGAAAATGTTGACCAATAAAATTAGTGAAGGGAGTTGACGAGCTTCTACAAATATAAATAGATCAGGTAGCATCAAGTAAATTGAAAACAGTCATGCAAATATGCATTTGGGGTTGTCATAATTTATAGATGTTGAAGGGAATGAAGGTAATAATTCTCTCATTCTAATTTCAATAGTTGAATCGATGAAAATCCGGGAGGCCTTGAGTATGCAAATATTATTTGTTGCTTGAATGCATTTATGGGAAACTTAATTGCATATTGTGTTATGTTAGTTATGAATTCATAACCAAGTTAAGTCAAAATAAATTACTCTTGTTATAACAATGAATTTCATTGGAGATGGTCATGTGTGAGGCCTTGATATGAGTTTGGATATGGAAACGATATAGTGCCATCCAAGTGCATAATGGTTATTCCCTATGTAACTGAAGTTTAGACTACAACCTTTTTTCCTACACTTACTAGCACTAAGGGATGATGTTCCTAGTGTTGTGTATGGGTTGAAGAGGAAGATATCTGTTGACGCTTGAATCTATCATGACCAAAATGAGAACCTCATGAGAACATTAGTCCCCCTTCATTTTTAGAGAGGTGGTTATCCTCTTTGGCTAAAAGATATATCTTTGAATATCTTGGAGTAGGGAGAGTGTTATACAACAAAACCCAAATATTTATTGCTTGGATTTAAATGAAAATGATTCTTCAATAACCCAATATGATCTTTATGTGCAGTAAGAAGTTCTTTTACAAATAAAAGATTGAAGAGGATCTTCAATATCAGAAAATACAAATACTCAACACCACATATGTAATCCTCTATAAATACATTCATATCTCCTCACAAGGGAAAGGAGAGAATATTTATGATCATCTCAAAGAATTTTAAAATATTATTGTAGTTAAAATGGAAGGGAATTTGACAGGTCAACCTAAAATATCTCATACTTAAAACTCAAAGTTACAAGATATAGTCAAGATCAACACCGAAGTAATTTTTTGTGGAGTCTTTCTCATAAAATATATCTAACAATGTACAAAATATATTTGATATTCACATATATGGCTGCAAATTCTCCATGATCATATATGAAAAAACTTGGAAGATTAGAAGAAAAACACTTGAAAACTCAGCCCCGTGATTGTTTCAAGAATACAAACATAAAGCTTTGAGAAAACAGTGTAGAAAAAGAAAAGAATGGAGAACAATGAAAATATTTGCTTGCTGATCAAAATATTGATTATATAATGATGGCTGGTATGTCTTTCTCCTGCCCCTTTGAATTCCATCTCAACAATGAATTCTTAAACTCATGAAGTCTCTCTTTTCCCTTTTTAAAGAAATGCTCTTCTAACTACTTGACTAGTTAGGATGTTTCCTTTTTTCTCTTTAAATTCCTTTTTCATTTTATAAAATCACTTTAATTAACATTACATTGGAATCTAATTAATTACTTGAATTCGTGCTTTAAAGTGGGATCCAAAAATTTTTAAATAAAAGTTTTTTAAATAAATTTTACTTCGAATAATTTTAATTTGTTGTCTCCTTTAAGAGATGATTGTGTTTTTATTTTTTGGTAATGATGTGGATATTTTCATCCCTTTAAACCACTTATGATGTTATCTTCATCGTCTTATCTTTTCAACGATATAAAAATTTCCCAAATTCTTCGCTCGGATCTCAAGATATGAGCTTGTGAAGTTGAGTTGTCGTGCATGCCCATTAAAAATGCAGCTGAATGATATTTTAATTTATGAGAAAAATATATCAATTTTCAACACTTCAAACCTATACCACCATCTTCTAAGTTGAAACACCTTTCCAACGGTATAAATTTTGTGTGATTCTGACACACAGAGCTCAAGTTATGGCTTCCGCAAGATCAACACTCAACCACCATCGATCAAAATTGATGGGAAAATCTTAGCCCTTGGATTCAATTGTGTGCCCCTTCATAACATTTTCCATTTTGGTTCATAATTCTATCCCACATGCATTGGGATATTATATTTTTCATGGGATATAATACTGATTTTTTCATACACTTAGCAAGAAACACGAGAAGAAGATTATGGAGCATAAGGTGTTCGACCCTTAGAAACTTGTTGAATAAAATAATATTTTTGGAATCCCATCATCGTCCACCTCACGCACAGTAACCATTATGAGTCATCCAATAATATCATGCCATGTGTCTCTATTTTTGTATGTTTCCACGTGTAATTATCCAATGAGAATATTCCATGTGTCTCCTTGCTCGAGTTTCCATGTGTCACAATTCCATGCTTCCATTTTGAATGTTCTTATTGGTTCACGGTTTAAATGGTGAAAAATTTGGAATAATGGTTAAGTATAGGAGATTATGCGGGAGGGTAAGTGAGGGGAACGGGGAGGATTTGTCGACAACGGAGGTTAGGAGGGTAGTTTGTAGGCTATGGGGATGGGTTGGGGAGTGAGGTGAGTAAGGGAGTGAGGGATGGCGGGTGTTCACGAACCCGACGAGGATTGTGAGTAGTTAGGGGGGGAAGGGGAGAAATGTAGATGGTGGAAGTGAGGGAGGGGAAATGTAGATATCGGGAGCGAGGGTGAGAAAGGTGAGGGGGAAGGGTGAAGGAACGTGGTGGGTGTCAACCCCCGCCATAGATTGAAATATGGCTAAGTATGTTTCTTCTCGGATGGGATCGTGAAAATGAGAAAACACAAAAGTATGAGTCCACGAGTGCGTGAACCTGAAATACAAAAATAAATTAAGTGTTTGAGGCGTACTGATGTATGGGTAAAGGGAACATAATACAATTCCGAGAGTCTGCGAATATGATAAATTGACTAAGTATGGAAAGGAGAAGAGGGGAGAAGGGAAAATGGTTAAGTATGAAGATGGAATGGAGATGAAAGGTGAGAGAGTTAAGTGATGAGGATACTTATCCTAAATTCGAAAAAGGAGAGAAGAACATGATACTTAGAAAGATTCTTCAAAATTGGACCTCTGGACCATATCTTAAATTACTTAGGCATATGAAAACGAATTTCTTATCTGAAAAATGCATGATGAAGATGCGACTGAGGGCTGCAGAATGAACTTATAAAATTTCAAAAATTGTCTTCTTTTGATATCAAGTGTTTTATGAATCCAAGAGTAGGAAAATATAGATGACCAAATTTTGGTCAACAACTAGCTCCAACTGTGGGATAGTGACCACTTGTGGGTTGTTGAGAACACCAAAATATCAAGACCAGTTACCTTCTCCATTGGGCTATGGAGTCATCTTCAAAACACATTCTTTCAATTCTTCTTCTTTCATGTAGTTTTATTCAAACTTCAATATAAAGACTTCCTTATTGTGCAAAACTTGAACTGAGAAATAAACTATGTACAAGAAGAACTACCTACCCTATCCTACTTTGAGGAAAGAGGCAATTTTAGGTGTAGGTAGATTTCCAATGGAGCCTTTCGAGCATCCAGTTGACTTGTGAAATGGGATCCAACAGTAAGAAAAAGATTGGGGCTGCTACCAATAAATCAAGAGCATGAAAATCATTAGCATGCCCAAAATGTACCACAATGGGATCGAACAATGTGTGCAAAAGACTTGTTTGCATTGGTGGGATGATAATTCTTTTGAACCAATATTCAATATAATCTACTCTTGGCTGCCCAAGAGTGTTGATATCTTCAGTCAAATGAGAAATTTATTTCTTGAAAGCATTTTCTTTTTCTTCTTTCTCCATATTCAATATTCTTGATTCATCAACAATGTCTTGAAAATACTCTTCTTTCTTATAAAGACAATCTTGCTCATCATTCTTCTTAAGATTCATTTATTCCATCAATTCTTCTTGCTACAAGTGCTCTTGTGATGTTTCATCAACTATTACAAGGCTGAAATCTTCTTGTGTATTTGGTGGAGTCTTCTCAATTTCATTCTCAAATTTGCTACTGGAAAAATATTCATATGGAGTATATAGGAGACTGAAATTTTCTTCTTGTAATTTGGAATTTTCATCTTCGTCTTCAGCAACATGACTTGGCTTAAAATTTTCATCTACTCTTTGGTTAGATTCTTTTTCAAAATTGGTCACTTCGTTATCTTGCTTCCATATGGGAGAGGGTGGGTAGGAAGCAACATTTAAAGCATCAAAAAAAGCATATGGATGCACTTTTGGGATGGAATTTTCTACAAATGAACCTTCCAACACATCCCAACTAGTAATGGACTTAGGCATTAATGAACTATACCATTCAAGAGCATTTCCTCGTAGAGTTTGTAAGAATAATCTATATGTAACATTGTCTTTAGTGAGGTTTAAATCATAACATGCACTTTTAAAATTAATCAAGTGTTGCTCTGCATCTTATGAAGAATCCCCAAAGAATGTAGAATAAATTTCAATAGAAATATCGGGCATTTGAAAATCTACTTATGGTAGATTTAAAGGGGTTTTATGAAATCGCCTCCTACTTTGGGTATTTCTCCCTTTTGTTGAGTCTTGTAGAGCCATTGATGGGATTGATGAAGAATATAAAAGAGCATCGTGACATGAATGAAATCCTTCATTTTGATTTTTTCCAATGGAGTTGCCAAGGAGTTCATTCTCCTGAATCTTTGGTGCTTCTCAGATAATTTTGAAATTATAAAAAAGGTGAGACATGCTTAAAATAAGCAACAATTTTCTTGAATATTCTTTTCAAAACTTTGAGCCATGGAGATTTTTGGTTCTTCAATATGATCTGAAGCAGGGCCTCAAATGTCTTGAAAATAAATCAGTTCCCCAGTATGGTCACCAAAAATGTTGACGCTTGAATCTGTTAGGACCGAAACGACAACCTCATGAGGACATTAGTCCCCCTTCATTTTTAGAGAGGTGGTTCTACTCTTTGGATAAAAGATATATCTTTGAATATCTTGGAGTAGGAATAATGCTAGACAACAAACCCCAAATATTTGTTGCTTGGATTTAAATGAAAATGATTCTTCAATAACCCAATATGATCTTTATGTGCAGCAAGAAGTTCTTTTACAAATAAAAGATCAAAGAGGAAATTCAATATCAGAAAATACAAATACTCAACACCACATATGTAATCCTCTATAGATACATTCATATCTCCTCAAGGGAAAGGAGGGAATATTTCTGATCATCTCAAAGAATTTTAAAAGAGTATTGCAGTTAAAATGGAAGGGAATTTGATAGGTCAACCTCAAATATCTCATACTTGAAACTCAAAGTTACAAGATACAGTCAAGATCAACCCCAAAGTAATTATTTGTGGAGTATTTATCATAAAATGTAGCTAAAAATGTACAAAATATATTTGAAAGTTGCATATATGGCTGCAAATGCTCCATGACTGTATATGAAAAGTCTTGGAAGATTACAAGAAAAACACTTGAAAACTCAACCCCATGATTGTTTCAAGAATACAAACATGAAGCTTGGAGAAAACAATGTAGAAGAAGAAAAGAATGAAAATCTTTGTTTGTTGATCAAAATCTTGATTACATAATGATGGCTGGTATGTCTCTCCTGCCCCTTTGAATTCCCTCTCAACAATGAATTATTCAACTCATGAAGTCTCTATTTTCCCTTTTTAAAGAAATGTTCTTCTAACTACTTGAGTAGTTAGGGTTTTCCTTTTTCTATTTAAATTATTTTTTCCTTTCTATAAAATCACTTTAATTAAAATAACATTGGAATATGATTAATGACTTGAATTAATTGATATTCTTTCTTTAAACAAGGCCCCAAAAATCGTTAAATAAGTTTTTTAAATAAACTTTTATTTCGAATAATTTTAATGTGTTGCCTCCTTTAAGAGATGACTGTGTTTTAATTTTCGTGTGAGGATGTGGATCTTTTCAACCCTTGAAACAACTTATCATTTGATCTTCATCTTCTTATCTTTCCAACTATATAAAATTTTCCCAAATCCGTCGCCCGGATCTCAAGATATGAGCTTGTGAAGTTGAGTTGTCACGCAGGCCCATTAAAAGTGCAGCTGACTGATATTTTAATTTTTGAGAAAAATGTATCACATTTCAACACTTGAAACTTGTACCGCCATATTCTACATCGAAACAACTTTCCAACGGTATAACTTTTGCGTGATTCTGACACTCGTAGCTCAAGTTATGGCCTCCGCAAGATCAACACTCAGCCACCATCAATCAAAATTGATGGGAAAATCTTAGCCCTTGGATTGAATTTCGTGCCCCTTCATAAAATTTGCCCTTTTGGTTCATAAGTCTATCCCACATGCATTGGGATATTATATTTTTCATGGAATATAATACTAATTGTTTCATACACTTAGCAAGAAACACGAGAAGAGGATTATGGAGCATAAGGTGTTCAACCCTTAGAAAATTGTTGAATAAAATAATAATTTTAGAAACCCGTCATCATCCACCTCACGCCCAGTCACCATGATGAGTCATCCAATAAGATCATGCCATGTTTCTCTCTTTTTGTATGCTTCCATGTGTAATTCTCTAATAAGAATATTCCATGTGTCTTCCTCCACGAGTTGTCATGTGTCACAATTCCATGCTTCCATGTTGAATGTTCTTATTGGTTCATGGTTTAAATGGACAAAAATTTGGAATAATGGTTAAGTACAGGAGATCAGGAGGAAGGGTAAGTGAGGAGAAGGTAGGGGATTTGTAGAAAATGGGAGATATAAGGGTAATATGTAGGCTGCAGGGACGAGTTTGCGGGTTGGGGAGTGAGGTGAGTAAGGTGTCTGCGAACCCGATCGGGATTGTGAGTAGTTAGGGGGAAAGGGGATAAATGTAGACGACGGAAGTGAGGGAGGAGAAATGTAGATATTGGGAGCGGGGTGAGGAAGGTAAGCGGGAAGGGTGAAGGAGTGTGGTGGGTGTCTTCCCCTACCATAGATTGAAATATGGCTAAGTATGTTTCTTCTTGGATGGGCTCATGAAAATGAGAAAACAAAAAAGTATGAGTTTGCGACTTCGTGAACCCATGAACCCGCAATACAAAAATAAACTAAGTGTTTGATTCGAACAAATGTATGGTTAAAGAGAACGTAATACAAGTTTGAGAGTTTGCGAATATGATAAATTGACTAAGTATGGAAAGGAGAAAAGGGGAGAAGGAAAACTAGAAAAACGATTAAGTATGGAGATGGAATGGAAATGAAAGGTGAGAGAGATAAGTGATGAGAATACTTAAGCAAAGTTCGAAAAAGGAGAGAAGAACATGATACTTAGAAAGATTCTTCAAAATCAGATCTCTGGACTAGATCTTAAATAACTTAGGCATATAGAAACAGATTTATGATCTGAAAAATGCATGAAGAAGATGAGACTGAGGGTTGCATAATGAACTTCTAAAAGTTCAAAAAAATTATTCTTTTGATATCAAGGCTTTTATGAATCCAAGAGAGGGAAAATATAGATGACCAAATTTTGGTCAACAGTATCCAAAGGATCAGACGGGTTGTGGGGAAGAGCTTGGATGGTGTATTGAGGCATGGGCCATACCTTCCAACTCACATGGTGGAATACATGGCATGAACATATGGTATTTCAGAATCAATGCAATTATGTATTGTGTAGATTTGGCCAGTATTATTGGCACACTGGTTTTATTTATTAGTAAAGTTTGATTGCACTATGAAAAGCTTGATGTGTTGCTAAAGCATGTCCAATGAATGCTAGTGTCAGTATAGATAATATGATGAATGGTAGAATTCCATTTTAATGCGAATAATGGTTGGAAATGATTGAATTATTGGGTAGATACAATTCTGATATCATTTCATGAACTGCTAAAAATATGCATGAGTGCTAACAATCTTCTTTGGTTGCAAGAAAGTTGAGGAAATTGCAGACATAATGGTCTTGGATATGGAAATGATGCATTCCCATAAGGAAGACTGATATCTGTAGCTACAAGAACCGAACATAATGAGTAGAAATCTCATGCGCGGGAATTCTTATTTCCTGTATAACCAAATTTGAGAAATTAATAATTGAGAATTGTTACGATATACTAACAATTTGTTTGGTTGCATGGAATTGAGAAAATTGCAGAGGAAATGATCTTGGATATGGCGGAGATTTCATCCCGTAAGGATGACTGATATCTAGTACTACAAGGGCCAAACAATTATGAGCAAAAAGACTCATGTTTGGGAAATGATGTTTTCCTGTGTAAAACAGATTTGAAACTTCAGAATTATATGATGATGTCTCATATTAATTGTATGGATGTAATGCAGATGGGATGATTTCCACAAGTTATATATTTCTAGTGGAAGTCTATCAACAAGTTGGCATTTGTCCGCGTGAGAACACCTTGGCAAATAATGGATCGCCTCATGAACTATATAATAGTGAAAGGGATGCATGAGCCTAGAGGGTGAGTTGCATTGTCAAAAAACTAGGTTGTCAGGCCTAAAGAGTGAACTCTAGTGTGAGTTGCATTGTCGAAGAACCAAGTTGTCATGCCTGAAGAGTGAATTCTAGTGTGAGTTGCACTGTTGAAGAACCAGGTTTTCGGGCTTGAAGAGTGAACTATAGTGTGAGTTACACTGTCGAAGAACCAGGTTGTCATGCCTGAAGAGTGCACTTTTGTGTGAGTCACATTGCAACAACAAGGTTGTTGTTGGTTATTTTACTGATATTGTTCCTAGCAATGAGTCCCTTGAGTTCCCAACAGTGAGATTCCTAGTTACTTATGCCAAAGAGACCTTGATAAATGAATGGTGCATCAAGAGGGACTGGCAACAATGAAGGGGGAACATTCCTTGGGTTAACCTTGATAAATGAATGGGACATCATTCCTTGGGTTGGGAAGGTCAATGGGAAGAGAGCTGGTGGAAATCAGGATAATTGTAGCAGAATGCTAGTGACTGATGTGTATTTTTTGGGTAGGGTGCCTCTGTATTTATGAATTTTGGGGCCGGATGTGCCTATGTATCTATGTATTAGGGATATAGTGTGTATGTAATTATTTTAGGCTAGAATGCCTATGTGATTTCAAGCTAGAGATCCTATATGTGGATTATTGGTCGGGGAGTCGGAATTGTAAAAAAAATAGATTACACATGTAGGGTGTTGTGCACTGAGGACAGTGAAAAAATAAGGGGAAGGGGATGTAACATCTTGATGCAAGAGAATCACTCCACCTCAACATGCACCGGTTGGTTAGAATGTTGGTGTGCATTCAAGGAAGGGAGAGGCTTCACCCTCTCATTTTGCCTTCAAAATTTAAAAGGTAATTAAGGCAATTAATGTTGTCAGGCTGGAAGATCCAATTTGTTCCTTCACACAAGTTGTAGATGAGGTTGCCATTAAGTGGTTGACGGTAGGAGGGATCTGGATCCGATTCGGATCATATTTCCACTCATTGTAATATGCCTCGAGCGTTTTGAATGGTGATTAGACACCACTAGTGTAGCTTGGAGGGAAAGCTCGTCGAGCCCCTCTTGTATAAATATTTGTATTGTATGCCCAGTAGAGGCTATTGGAGATTGATGAAAAATCATTGTAATCCAAGAGGAGAGTTGAGAGCCGAGACTCAGTTGCAGTCTGGACTCATATATTGTAATTGACAGTCTGTAATTAAAAGAAAAGAACAGATTTCATTGTTTTCCATTTTCATGTGTAATGGATGTTTATTTCTGAATGTCATTCATGTATGTTTATGTTGTAGATGTATGTTAGGATTCATCTACAGGGTTAGAGATAGAATCCTCTATCTGTGAGTTTGTGAATTAGTTTTGGTTCTTTAGGCTAAGTGCAACGAGTGCGTGACAGAGAGTTGAAACTCTGTGAGTCGACGCAAGGAGTGTGTGTCTGAACTCTTTCGAGTGAGAGGAGAACGTGTCAGGAGAGCACCCCAAAATAATTCACAGAATCAAGGGAGAACTTCAAGGTTATTGAATACCTTGGAAGAAATCCTACGCAAGAGGAAGCATAGAACATATTTGTTGAATACTTTGTCAAACTCTGCTAGGAGGGCATTGAGTAGGTGTGAGTGTGCACAAGACCAACATATTATGGAGTGTTGGAGATATTGAGGAAAATCTAGAGTTGCTAGACACTATGAGGAAAGGAAGGTTCTGCAAGTGTCTGAGGAAAGGAAGGTTCTGCAAGTGTGCATTGAGTGGGACAAAGAAGTTTCCTTAGTAAACTTGAAATAATTTAGGAGGAAGATGTTTGAAGGCCTAAATGAGCGCAAGGACTGCGCCAAAGGTGAAGAAAGTTCATCTTACAAGCTCAAGAAGAAGAGCGTCAAGTTACCAGGAGGGCACTAGAAGGTTCATAGAAGGACGTGCGAGAACCGAGAATCTTCAAGGTTTGAGCCGAGCAAAAGCTCAAAAAAACTAGCACTGGCGTGCACAGAATTCTTGCAAGGAGTGCAGAAAGGCCGAGAGAAGTTGAAGTCTCGCACAAGCAGAAAAGTGATAAGTGTGCACAAGGAGGAAGGACTTTCCAAAGTCCCGAACGCAAGCAAAGAGACTCCTGGATACCGAAATCCGAATAGATCACAACCGTTGATCTAAGGAGGCGACGGGGATCATTGATCCTTGCGTCAGTTGCATTCGCGATTCAGAGTTTGGGGAATGAGGAGTTGGATTCTGTGAATAGGCTGAAGTCCCGAAGTTGAATCTCCTTTCATGGTTTAGCCACGGGACATAGTCCGAGGGAATATGATGGAAAGGGCCTAGCATAGAGAACTAGTATCGCCGTCAATTTCTTCAAAGGGCCAAGCAGAGAGCCACGGGGGTTGATAGGACCCGCACTTTGGAGAAAGAGGGACATGTGATGATTTACATTGTATTCTAGCAGGGAACCGAAGAGACGATTCAACTCACGTGAATGAATGATCCTAGACCGAGAGGTCGAGCATCCCCTCAGAGGAGAG
>SNQJ01S0036597.1:20880-41247 GCA_010110895.2 Picea sitchensis
ACAAGTTTTGTTTTTACTGTAAAGTGAAATTCAAAATAAAAAAAATACTTTTATATGTCGGAAGTTGAATAACTTGTGAAAATACAGTTTTTTTTGTCATAAAACAAGCAAAAGTGTAACCCACCTTCATGATTTCACCCTGTGACAAAGCACTATAATTCATGAAGTCTAGATTTCCCAAGTTAGAAAATAGATGGGATCATAAAGAACAATCCTACAAATCACTTTTATGTAAATTAGGAAACCATCACATTGAGCAATGGAAATAAGGCCACCCAAGAAGTTTTTTTGTATTCATGAGAATTTTAAAATATTAAAAATAAATAACTACTATAAGAAGAAGAGATAAAACACATAATAATTGACACATAGTAGCTGATTTTCTAAATTCTCGTGAAATAAAAAGAAAAAAGACACTTAATAACTAGTTACCTAAACCATAAAAGTCATCAAAAGCCATCAAAGTTGGATAAAACTGTAATGTCCCCCACCTCTTAGGGAGGTGATGAGGAGACTCAGTGGCCTGGGCACCCCCACTAGGTCATAGTCTCACACTAAGGGAGGAGGTCAACTAGATTAAAGTTATATTTTTAAGTTGACTTGATAAAGGGAAAGGATAAAAGGAGGGAAAGATAACTCAACAGAAGCATAGAAGTTAACCCTGGGAGTTAACTTAACTCAAAAAAGGATTAGAATGAAAAGTATAAGTAAGAGGCTAGGGCGCACCTATTAGGCATTCTGATTTTGGTACATTTCTTGTTAGTGCTCTTGAGCATTCAGTTTGGGGGTTTGTTGTACAAACCCTTGTGAGCAACTCAGTGGTGAAATATCCACTCACCTTGTTCCACAACTTGGTCTCGAGGATGAAATATTCCTCCACACCATTCTACTCTCAGCATATCTCCTTCTAGAGCTTCAGAAGACAGCAGAGCCGCATTGTTGGGGAAATTCCAGCAAGGGTGCACCATACCATTGAGGAGGGTTCGATTGAGCTATTCAGGAGGGCACAACTCCCTTAGAAGATTCCGCAGTTGGAGAGGTTTTCATTGGAGGTTGGGTTTGAAACTTCAGTAGGAGGATCCCACTGCCCTGAGCTATTACTTGACCGAGTTTGGGCTCATTTGGAGCATTCTTCCATCAGGGCCGAATTATTGAGGCCTTTAGTCTCCACTTGGAGCGTAGCACTCTCTAGTTGGAGGGTTTGACATTCAGATCTGCTTGGTACTGGTATTCATTACTTATCCAGCCTTTAGAGGCTTCTTTTGTATTAATGGGAGCATTTTGTAGAAGCTCATATCAGTTGTTTGTACGACCATCTGAGGTTTATGCCAGATCGACCATCTATTGTAATGATCCTACATTGCTTATAATAAAAGGGTCTGATCTTTTCTTGTGCTTCTATATCTTGAATGTATGACGATCTTAATGTGTTGAATGAATCTTGTATGCACTTAATAACTCAATAAACACATGTACATCGACATACTAGTGGTAGTTAGTGATTCCAAGCCAGAATTTGGCTTGGGATCATTACAGTGGTATCAAAGCTTCGATCCCCCCAAACCCGTGGAAGGATCAACGCATACAGAGGTCCAATGGTGCTCTCATGGGTAGAAGGCCGAAACTGAGCAGTGAAATAGACGCCGAAATGGAAGGGTCGAGGGATGACCATGAGTCTCTAGGCTTGGCCCGCATAGCAGCAGAATTTGACAAGTTCCAGCAATCTGTCAACCGTACGGAAATCACATTGATCTGACACTTGGATGAGTACCATGAAATCGACAGAAGGGGACAGGCCGAACTCTCTGAAACTTTGAAGAGGGTCGACAACAACCTGTAGATAATGAACAAGAATCAATCCAAGATAAATGAACTTCTAACGCAAGTGACTCATCAAGGGAGGAACCCGGCTACGTATGGAAACAAGGAGGCTGGTGGATCAGGGGGAATCCATGAGGAGATCAGATATAATCCAGAGAAAGTATTTAGACCCGAAGGAAGTCTAGACGGAGACACGACCTAGGGTCATATGGGTAGTAGGGTCAATCAAAGATGATACATACCTACGTTCACAGATGATCAACTTGGTCGACATTCAGGTAGCAGAGCTAACCCTAGACCTTACATGCCCACATTCACAGATGAGCAAGGGAAACAGGAACAGGTAGAAGAATTTGTGGAACAAATGGAAAGGAGTGCCAAATAATACTACAGTTTGGATATGAAGGTCCAAATTCAGATGTCCCTAGATCAATATTGCCAACTCAGGTTCAAAAATCAACCTAGGACAAACCACAGGGGTAGTTTTGAGTTTGAACGTAGAGCAGGGAAGATAGAAATTCCATACTTTGATGGTACGACCAAGATGACGACACAATATTGGGTACAAAAGCTGGATACCTATTTACAGCTCAACCCCATGAAGGAAATGGAGGCCATCAAGTTTGCCACTATGTATTTGGATGGCAAGGCTCACGATTGGTGGTATCACGAACTCACGACACTCGACCACAATCAGATAATGTCCTATACAGAATTCACTCAGAGGCTTCTTGATAGATTTGATCAAGGAGATCCTTAGCTACATTTCTGGGAGCTCACCCAACTCAAGAAAACAGGTACAACTGAAGTATATATTGATGAATTTCAGGGGTTGGCAGTTATGGTACCGGATATGTCCCCAACCAGGCTCATGATGATTTTCACAGAAGTTTTGATGGAACCTTTAAAGGGTTGGGGGGAGGCCTTTAAACCCAACAATCTACAAGAGGCCATTTGGAAGACGAGGGATTTGGGACCAGCTACGAAGCCTAAATTCATACCCAGACCACCTCTTAACAATGGAGGAAGAGATCAGAGACCTCTAATGAATCAAGGAGGATGTGAACCTAAAGGGTTTGACAGGGGCCATGGTAGGATAGATGACAACACCAGAAGGGAACTGAGGAGAAAGCAAATCTGCTTCACTTGCAAAGAACCGTGGAATCTGTCACATAAGTGCATGGGACGTGGCCAGGTTCACTATATAGAAGTTACCTCGGACAATGAAGAGGAGGAAGAGCATGGTCAGATACAAAACATTGAGGCCGAAACTTCAGAGATAGTAGAAGAGGAGGCTCCATAACTTGACTGCGTGGCTTGAGAGAAGGCTACCTTGGAATTTATCAGCGAGGTACCCAAGTTCAACACCTTCAGGATGAGAGGGGTCTTGCAAGGACAGATAGTCTCGGTTCTGATTGATGGAGGAGCTTCCCACAATTTCATTGATGCAACATTACTGAAGAGGAGGCACATACCTACAGTAGAGTTTGAAGGATTCAAAGTGGAGGTAGCAGGCGGGAGTACTATGCCCTGTGACAGATACATACCAGGTATGAAACTCACCTTGGGAAGGCATGAGTTAGTTCAAGATGTGTATGTAATGGATATTCCCGATACCAACATCATCCTAGGGGTGCAGTGGCTCAGCACTTTAGGACCCATCACCACCAACTACAAGACCATGGAAATGTCCTTTGTAGAGGAAGGAGGACGGAAGGCTGTGCTCAGAGGCATGACGGGTAACTCTTCCAGAGTGGTCACAGCCAAGAGGATGGAAGCCATATTCAGAAGGGAAGAAATCGTATACGTAGCAGAATGCAATATCTCAACATGAGTGGATGAGAAGTGAAAGGTGCACTACACACCAGAGATTAAAAGAATCCTTGACAGGCACCATAAGGTGTTTGGGCCAATTCCTCCAGGTGTGCCACCAGACAGGGGGTTTGAGCACATCATCGATTTAGAAGCAGGGGCTAAACTTGTTATCACCACACCCTACAAGCATCCTAAAAAGTATAAAGACAAGATAGAGAAGGCCATCAAAGAGATTCTAGACATGGGACACATCAGGCCGAGTTCAAGCTCGTTTACTTCTTCAGTAGTCCTTGTTAAGAAGAAGGATGGAATGATGAGAATGTGCATTGACTTCTGGGCTTTGAATAAAAAGACAATAAAAAACAGGTACCCCATACCTAGGATTGATGAGTTACTGGATGAGCTGCATGGAGCTATCTATTTCACAAAAATTGACCTTCGTCCGGGCTACCATCAAATCAATATGAGGGAGGAGGACATCTCAAAAACAACCTTTAGGTGTCACTACGACCATTACGAATTTTTGGTAATGCCCTTTGGGTTAACCAATGCCCCAGCCACATTTCAGTCCTGCATGAACCATGTGTTCAACAAATAGCTGAGGAAGCACTTGTTGGTATTCTTTGATGACTTGCTCATTTACAGCAAGACTTGGGAGGAACACCTTTAACATGTGGACCAAATCCTGTCAATCATGGAAGAACAGTCACTATATGCCAAGGAATCCAAGTGTGAGTTTGGGATGACAGAGGTGCTCTACTTGGGACACATCATAGGGGCAAAAGGGGTACAGTTACACCAGGATAAAATAACATCCATTAGGGAATGGCCTACTCCGAAGACACTCACAAAACTAAGGGGATTCCTGGGCCTATGCACATACTACATGAAATTTGTCAAAGGGTTTTCTCAACTGTGCGTACCCTTGACTGACCTGACCAAAAAGGGGTCCTTCAAATGGAATGAAGAGGCCCAAGCCATGATGGAGAGAATGAAAGAAGTCATGAGCACCTGCCCAGTTCTAGCTCTTCCAGATTTCAGCATACCTTTCACCTTGGAGTGTGATGCCTCGAGGGAAGGTATAGGGGCCGTGTTGATGTAGAATAGGCACCCCCTTGCCTATGAAATTTGGAAACTCAGGGGTCTTGAACTACTTTACATCATCTACGACAAAGAAATGTTGGCTATCATGCATGCACTAGCCAAATTCAGGCAATATTTGGTAGGTGCAAGGTTTGTGGTCAAATCAGACCATAACAGTCTTAAATATCTATTGGAGCAAAAGAATTTGAATGAAAGACAACAAAAATGGGTAACCAAAATACATGCCTACGACTTCGACATTGAATTCATCAAAGGGAAGAACAACACAGTATCTGATGCATTATCCAGGAGGCCATTCATTTTTGCCATGTCCGGTATGTCAGTTGACTGGAAGGATCACTTGATAGTGGAATATGCAAAGGATCAGTTTGCTTGTCAATTGTTCGAGGGAAAAATACATGATGACAACTTTAGGGTCATGAAGGACATCATTTATTACAAAGGCCGAATCTTCTTAGTTCCTAGATCAGCTCTCAAAGCTAAGATCCTGCATGCATGTCATAACTCACCTGTAGCAGGACATCAGGGCATCAATAACACATACATGCAGGTGAGAGAGAGGTTTGCATGGAAAGTCCTCAAGGAGGATGTGATCAAGCATGTCAAAGAGTGCACTACATGCCAAGAAAACAAGGATGAGCACACGCACCCTGCAGGACTGTTGCAGCCCCTACCCATTCCAGAGCACAAGTGGGAAAGTATATCCATGGATTTCATCACCGGTTTTCCTAGAGCACAAGGGAAGGATTTCATTTTTGTGGTGGTAGACAGGTTGACGAAGTTTGCGCACTTCTTTTCCATAGCCACGGACTTCAGCGCATCACAGGTGGCTGAATTATTTTTCAGAGAGGTGTTCAGACTACAAAGCCTACCCAAGACCATTATCAGTGACAGGGATAGTAGATTCATGAGTACATTTTGGCAGGAGTTGTTCAGATTAGTGGGTACAACACTGACTCCTAGTACTAGCTATCACCCTCAGACGGACAGTCACACTGAGATAGTCAACAAATGGGTGGAAGGCTACCTCAGAAATTACGTAGCAGGACAACAGAAAGCATGGGTCAGATGGTTACACTTGGGAGTATATTGCTACAACACCACCCATCGTGTATCCATAGGCATGACACCATTCAAAGATTTATATAGCTATGATCCCCTTTCCTTTGTGGACATTGCCTTTGGGGACAACAGGGCACCCATGGTGCAAGATTAGGTACAACAGAGCCAGGACATTCTCCGGGAGTTGAAGGATCATTTACAGAGGGCACATAATCAGTAGAAGGTCCAGGCGGACAAACACATAATGGAGCGCACTTTTGAAGTAGGTGACATGGTTTATTTGAGGCTCCAACCTTACCGGCAGGCCTCAATTAAAAGAAGTGGAGCAGAAAAACTACATCCATGTTTCTTTGGGCCCTACAGAGTCAAAACAAAGATAGGGGTCGTGGCTTATGAGTTAGAGCTTCCACCGGGAAGTCGGATACACAATGTCTTCCATGTATCCTTCCTAAAGAAGGTTATCGGCCAACACATCCGCCCCATTGAGATACTACCTCCCATGGACAAAGAAGGTCAGCTGATGTTGGTTCCGGAAGAGATATTGGAAGTTCGAGAAAAGAAGCTCCGGGAGAGAAGCATCAAGGACTATCTAATCAGGTGGAAAGACTTGCCCATTGAAGATGCCACTTGGGAGAGTGAACATATGGTACGAGATGCAGGTTTGGAATTGCTTGAGGACAAGCAATTTCAAGCAAGGGAGACTGTAATTTCCCCCACCTCTTAGGGAGGTGATGAGGAGACTCAATGGCTTGGGCACCCCCACTAGGTCATAGTCTCACACTGAGGGGGGAGGTCAACTAGATTAAAGTTATATTTTTAAGTTGACTTGAGAAAGGGAAAGGATAAAAGGAGGGAAAGATAACTCAACAAGAGCATAGAAGTTAACCCTGGGAGTTAACTTAACTCAATAGAGGATTAGAAGGAAAAGTATAAGTAAGAGGCTAGGGCGCACCTATTAGGCATTCTGATTCTGGTACATTTCTTGTTAGTGCTCTTGAGCATTCAGTTTGGGGGTTTGTTTTACAAACCCTTGTGAGCAACTCAGTGGTGAAATATCCACTCACCTTGTTCCACAGCTTGGTCTCGGGGATGAAATATTCCTCCACACCATTCTACTCTTAGCATATCTCCTTCTAGAGCTTCAGAAGACAGCAAAGCCATACTGTTGGGGAAATTCCAACAAGGGCGCACCATACCATTAAGGAGGGTTTGATTGAGTTATTCAGGAGGGCGCAACTCCCTTAGAAGATTCCGCAGTTGGAGAGGTTTGCTTTGGAGGTTGGGTTTGAAACTTCATGAGGAGGATCCCATTGCCCTGATCTATTACTTGACCGAGTTTGGGCTCATTTGGAGCATTCTTCCATCAGGGCCGAATTATTGAGGCCTTTAGTCTCCACTTGGAGCGTGGCACTCTCTAGTTGGAGGGGTTGACATTCAGATCTGCTTGGTACTGGTATTCATTACTTATCCAGCCTTTAGAGGCTTCTTTTGTATTGACGGGAGCATTTTGTAGCAGCTCATATCAGTTGTTTGTACAACCATCTAAGGTTTATGCTAGATCGGCCATCTATTGTACTGATCCTACATTGCTTATATAATAAAAGGGTCAGATCTTTGCTTGTGCTTCTATATCTTAAATGTATGATGATCTTCATGTGTTGAATGAATCTTGTATGCACTTAATAACTCAATAAACACTTGTACATCGACATACCAGTGGTAGTTAGTGATTCCAAGCCAGAATTTGGCTTGGGATCATAACAAAAACACATAATAATTGACACATAATAGTTGATTTTCTAAATTCTCATGAAATAAAAAGAAAAAAAAACACATAATAACTAGTTACCTAAACCATAAAAGTCATCAAAGTTGAGTGAGTTATGAAATATTATATTATTCTAAATTTTAAAAGTTTATCTTATCATGGAGAGCCATGATCTACAATCTTTGACATAGACAACATTAATCACATGTATGGGGAACCATGAAATGTTGAGGTGGTATCATCCTAATGAACAAGCATTTCATACACATAATTTTCATATCCCTATAGAATTTTGTGACAAACAAATACTACGGAAAATATAATTTTAATACTTGTCTACATACTATGGTCTATCCCTATGTTCAAACTATTGTCATCCCCGTCATCTTTACTAATTTGCAAAATGAATCAAATTCCAATTTTATTCCAAAGGAAATATGCATGTTATATGGATGGCGATAGCCACTTACCAAAATTAAACCGTGCAAGGAAATGAATCATGAGTTGATTAAATTTGTCTATTATGTATAAGAACGACTTAAAGAAGGCCATGTTTCCAACACCTAATGTCACAACCTATCTAGCTCCCAATGGTTAGCTAACCCTTGATCATGATTGTTAAGGAGTGACACATGTTTGATTTATCACCTAATGTCACAACCTATCTAGCTCCCAATGGTTAGCTAACCCTTGATCATGATGCTTAAGGAGTGACACATGTTTGATTTATTGAGCTTATGGTCATTGCATCTCTATCATGTAATTCATACCCACAACTACCCACTCAACTCCAGTTGCACAAAAACATCATATGTGTATTGTCTCTCTTATATTTCATTCAAAACTATTTCTAGTCTTGTGGAGGATGGAACCAATATAAAATAGAATATATAACTTGCAAAAAACATCATATGTGTATTGTCTCTCTTATATTTCATTCAAAACTATTTCTAGTCTTGTGGAGGATGGAACCAATATAAAATAAAATATATAACTTAAGCACATAAAGGAAAACACAAAACTTTGTATTCCTATTTATTAATATCCTAGAGCATATTATTAGTATTTCCTAGAGCATATTATTAGTATTGTATAATGATAGATGATGAGTCAAAATTGTGGAAAATAGTTTGTGGCAAATTCAACCACATTAAGTAGTCCTTTTATTGTAAATTTTTATTTATTGCACTATGTGTACAATCATGGTGTGGTACCACAACTTTGCTTTGAATGTCACCATGTAACTATATTTTATTTATCTAAGTTATGCACACTCAATTTATGTTGGGTACATATTGCACAATTCTAAATCTCTCTTCTATCCATTCATTTTTTTCTTTAGAATTGGACTTGAATTTAGATAATTTCATTTTCTAACTTTGTCCCTAATTTTGTTTTCTTACTTGGAAGCAACATAGAAATATTGTTGTCCAAGTTCAAGTATTATCTAATATCATGTTTGGATGTGAGTGGGCATATTACTAGTATTGTACAAGAATGGATGATGAGTCAAAGTTGTGGAAGACAATTTGTGGCTAATTCAACTAAATCAAGTCCTTTTATTGTGAATTTATATTTATTACACTAAATGTACAATCAATGCCTGGCACCACAAATTTTCTTTAATGTCATTGTGTAATAACATTTTATGCATCTAAGTCACGCACAACCAAGTCATATAGGGTAGATATTGCACAATTATAAATCTCTCTTTTGTCCATTCACTATTGCTTTAGACTTGGATTTGAATTAGGAAATTCCATTTTCTATCTCTACCGCTAATTTTTTTTCTTACCTAGAATCAAATAATAAATACTTTTGTCCAATACCAAGTATTATCCAGTATCATGGCAAAGATGGATGTTTGGAACACATGCATATTGGCTAGATTAAAGCTAGGAAGGATTATGTCTTAAGATTAGAAAAGTGGTCAACTCAACACAATTCAGAGAGAAGACATTTGCAAAATTTCATCAACAAACTATAATAATTAAAGAATCAATATGTCCAATACCAAGTATTATCCAGTATCATGGCAAAGATGGATGTTTGGAACATATGCATATTGGCTAGATTAAAGCTAGGAAGGATTATGTCTTAAGATTAGAAAAGTGGTCAACTCAACACAATTCAGAGAGAAGACATTTGCAAAATTTCATCAACAAACTATAATAATTAAAGAATCAATATGGTCTGGTTGCCAGACCACTAGTAAGTTGAAATTACCAACCGCATGGAATAAAAAGACAATTCGTTTGCATATTTTTGGGTGGAATGATGATTAGTTCCTCTTTCCAAGAGGAACTTACTTGTTTTTGTGAAACTATGTTCAAAATAAACAATCTATGTGCTATAAATAAGCCCGTCAATCTACCTACATAAATTTACCTACATAAAATGAATGAAAAAAATATAAGTTCTACTCGTTGAATTTTTCCCAAATATATACTCATTAAATATATACTCATTAAAGTTATAAGAAATATCATTAAATTTACTCCCACTCTATTCCAGATCCCCCACAGTTTCATTCGTTTATTTTTTCAACATACTATATTGAAACTTATGTGAATAAATACATTTTTAAAGGGCATATGAAATCCAGGTCCCATAAACCATAAAGTTTTGATTATAATGGTACTCTTCAATGAGAAGTAATTACAATTTTTATTAAAACCTCAAATTCCTTATCCAAGATTGAAAGAGAAAGTGGTAAAACATTTTTCTTTAATTTAAAGTGAAATAAAAAATTAACGTTAGATCATACTCTTATAGATATCATAAGATGTATATGAATAAAAATTATTATAATATTTAAACGTTTTAGAGAAAATGGTGTTGGTTAAACGTTCTACTTTTTGGGTTTTTTAGCTGGAATCTGATGATGTAAATATGGACAAAATCATTATTTTTTGTTGTTTAAATTGCATTTCTGAATGCATAAATGGATTAAGAGTGCTAAAAAAACCCTGTGACACTCCCATTATACAAACTTAGCCACTCAAATCTGCAGATCCAACCATTCTTCATTGAATTTCGGACAAAATCAAATGAAAAAAATCACCAGAAAATAACCAAAAGGTAGAACATTTAAATTACTCTAAAAAAAATAATTAAACACAAATCATTAAAACAATTTCATTGCACACCAATCAATAATATCAAATATCAGTGTTTGCTATCAATATCTTTATAAATATCAACAAATTTGCAACACCTACACAATCCTAGTCCTAACATATAGACAAATTCAAAAATAACTTCACAATATACTTCCCTACGCCAACGACCCTTTCTCTTTCTTAAATGTCTAAAACTATATAAATCCAACAAAGAAATACATTAGGAATTAGAAAGAGATAACACAAAGTCCCTAATCAATTACAAAGAAAACAAATCATGTAAAAATTATAATATATTGGCAAATCTATGATAATAAAGAAAATGACCAAATAAAAAGGAAAACATGCATAACATAACGTAGTTTATAAAAAAATCAAATATAACAAAATGCCCAAATATGAATCTAAAAGAAAGAATTTGCTACAAAAATGAGCAGATAGAAATCACAGTGAACATTACCATACCTAAGATAGAAATCACAGTGAACACTACCATACCTAAAAAAAATTATAGGCACCCCAAGTATGGAACCATACTCTTGCTCAACTCTTGCTCTTGCTCAACTCATACCTAAAAATTATACCTAAAAAAAAAATTATAGGCACCATACTCTTGCTCAACTCATCTCCAAGTATGCCCAAGGAGTGTGCATGCTTGGTGGGTGTCGTGGAAGGCTTTACACTAATGATTTTGTTCACTCTAATTAGTTGTTAACAATTGTTGTTATGACATTTCGTTGTAATTTGTATTCTTAATTATGACGATGCTACACATTTAAAGTGAAAACATTGATGAGTTAATGAAAATCTAACCTCTTTTGACATTTTATGATATTTGTCATCCTTCATAAATAACAAATGATTTAAAAAATTAACATTTTTTTTAAAAGTATTTTTTGATTTATCTTTCTAAAAATAGATTGTAACTCCTTAAAAAAACTAATACGAAGGATTCAATGTTTATAATTGTGTGGAATGAAATGGAAAAAAATATTCATACAAACTATCTTAATTGTATTTTTCTAAATATAAATGCTATATTCGTACCAAATGTCGGTGTTATATATTGTTGGTACTTTCCATGGAATTGCATTCCATATTTTTCTAATTATATGGTCCATGCCAAAAGAACAACATCAAAGTGAGTTGGTGTAAGGGATTGTTGGACGGCCATGGAAAGTATGTAAAACGAAATGGAGAAAAAGTATTGGAGAAGACTATTAAAGATAGTTTTTTGGATTGCAAAACCAGTTTTATATTGTCGTTTCTTGCATGGAATTGCGTTCCTATTTTTGAAAGAGTAATTCCATATTTTTTTAATTATATGGTCCCTCCCACAACAAGAAATTTATAATGCGAATACGATAGATGATAGCGTTCACAGTGTAATGATAGTGTCCACACGTTAATGACATATTGTAATGGTTCAGTATACATGGTTTTGTAATGGGGTCAAATTGCAATTTGTAATGGTTCAGTATACATGGTTTTGTAATGGGGTAAAATTGCAATCTTTCCACCAATTAGGTTGTCTAATTTTTGGGTAATTTAATATATATATATATATTAAATTAAATTTAAATATTTCGAAAATAAAAATATAAATGACTTTAATAATAAATTTGATCTTTCAAATTTTATTACAAAATAATTTCAATTCTTTTGTAATACCATACCATAAGAGAATAAATTCTACCACTTTCTTGGTTCTTAGACAAGAAGATCTCATATTGTATTTTTTTTTATAGTATATATAAATGAATAAAAAATTATATATTATAATTAGGAGCTACAAAATAAATAAATAAATCGTATGATTTCGTGATAAAAATATAAATAATAAACTCAAAATTATAAGATACAAAGAGATAAAAGCTTTTAATTATTTGTACATGAAACCAACCACCATATAGATTTTACTTGATCCACAATAAATTATGTAGCTTCTCCATATAGATTTTACTTGAGCCACAATAAATTATGTCGCTTCTCCATTGATATAAAGTAGTAAAGCAATTGCAATGAAGAGTAAATATTGAAGAGTAAATATTGAAATATTTTTAATTAAATTTACTAATATTGAATTTCAAATGTTTTTAATTAAATTTATTTAATCATCAATAATTTTAAGGTTTAAAAAAAAAAACTTTTGAAGTTTTATTTTTATTTTTTATCACCATATAATTACATCAAAACAAAATCTTAAATAAAAACTTTTGTAAATGAAAAGGTTGACTCTAATTTACTTTTTTCCTTTAAAAATTAAAAACATTTTACTTTCTAACAAAATGACTTTAGTGGAAATAAAATATGAAACTCAAAAAACACTTTTTAAAAAGATAAATTCATAGAAATAAATATGCAACTTAAAAAACACTTTAATAAAAAGATAACTTCATAGAAATAAAATATGCAACTTAAAAAACACTTTAATAATTGAGAGAGATAGAGTCCAAATATTTACATTTGATTCATATTCAACCAATTAAAAATATGCTTCCATTTGTTTGAAATTAATTAATAAACAACTAAAACTATGCAATATTATGTTTATATTATATAATATTGTGTTTTGACTCCATGATCAAACAACTGATATTACTTATTAATTAATAAACAACTAAAACTATGCAATATTATGTTTATATTATATAATATTGTGTTTTGACTCCATGATCAAACAACTCATATTACTTACAAGTTGTGGTGGCACTTTTCTGCAGTAACCTGGCAGGGCTCAAAGAAGAGGTCGCTCCAAAGTGTTTTGTACGAGAAAAGAGTGCACATTTCATGGTTAATGGGGTGGACATTTAGCATCTTACTTTATTGTTATTGTATGACTTTGTTGTTGTATGATTGTTTTTTCCCTATAATCTATAGTAAAAAAATCTATATTATTAACTTGTTTATGAATTGTTTAAGATTGTAAAGAGGTGGAGATTATATTTGAGTTTTGAAGAATATTTGGTTTAACAACTACTATTGAAAAAACATTGAAAAATTATATATATAATCTCTTTTTATTTTTTATTTTTATGTTTAGAAACCTAATATANTATATATATAAATAGGGATTTAATTTCGAATGACTTGTTTCATAAATTGTTCAATATTGTAAAGAGGTGGAGATTATTTTTGGGTTTTAAAAAATATTTGGTTTAGCAAACACTATTGAAAAAGCATTGAAAAAATAGTGCAAAAACTCCAATACAAAGGTGATTAAAGCACTTTTTGTGATCATATAATGAGGAATCTAGAAAACAAAAAAATTATCTTTTGAGGAGAAATTCATTCCTTCGTTCCATTGTGCTTCTCAAGGATAAACGTTTCATTGTGCTTCTCAAGGATAAACCTAGAAGGTAAATTGTCCAGGATCAAATTGACAAATCAAGTGCATGGGCTTATTTTGATGGTGCATGACTGTGTAAAGCTGGTGCATCCTTACATTTGGAGGGTTTTTTTTTTTAATTTCAAAGCAGGGCTTGGAACTAATGATCTTGTTGAGTGAGAAACTTCATCTTACAACTTGTGTTACATGAGATTCTAGATTTGTTTTGTGATTTTGATTAAATTTGTTTTAGCCATGTATGAGAAAAACCAAATTGTAAATCCACTGCTTAAAAATGGTTTATCCTGAAAAAAAAACAAAAACCAAGTAATAGATGCAATACCTAAGAATAGTGTATCCTAAAAAACCAAATCGTAGATGCACTACCTAAAAATGATGTATCCTATTAACTAGTAGAAATTGGATTATTCAATTATTCAAGAACATATTTATGAATATGCACATCTTTCTTTTATATAGTTGGTTTTCCTTTGAATTAATGCTCTACACACAACAATATCTGTTTACTCAAATTGAATTATTCAATTATTCAAGAACATATTTATGAATATGCACATCTTTCTTTTATATAGTTGGTTTTCCTTTGAGTTAATGCTCTACACACAACAATATCTGTTTACTTAAATTAGATTATTCAATTATTCAAGAACATATTTATGAATATGCACATCTTTCTTTTATATAGTTGGTTTTCCTTTGAGTTAATGCTCTACACACAACAATATCTGTTTACTTAAATTAGATTATTCAATTATTCAAGAACATATTTATGAATATGCACATCTTTCTTTTATATAGTTGGTTTTCCTTTGAGTTGATGCTCTACACACAACAATATCTGTTTACTCTGATTAAATTGGAAAACCTGTTATATAAAAAAAGGATGTGCATATTCATAAATCCTACAACATGTTCTTGAATAATCCAATCCCCTTACAATCCGCCGCCTATCAAACTCCATCTGCAGACCGTCCACCTGTCTTCTTACCATTCGCAGCAGGCCACATGGGTTCACGCCATCCCATCAAGCTAAGGTAAGATTCGTTCTATATGCAATATGAAATTTGGATGCGAAGGGATCTGAACTTCTCGATCGCCAGAAGCGTAATAGTCGAGACAATATATTAGCAATTTTAAAAGTTACACATTAATGATAACATTTACTTAATTAAAAAAAAAAACATCGAATTGATTTGTGGGTTAAAAATTTACTAATATTCCCATATATATGGCTTTGAAATTTGAAATAGAAAATTATAAGAATTTTTAATTTCCAAATAATTCTCATATATATATATATATCATTTTCAATTTCCAAATAAAATCAGTGCAGTAGTTGAGACTCTGATTTTCGGAGATGAAACTTTGAAATAAGCAATAAAAAATAAAACAAATCAACATTCCCAAGCTAGAGTCTAATAGAAAGAATGCCATGAGATAAACACAATTGTGTACACAGTGACTCTTTGGAAAACCACTCTCCACTCAACTCACACCATGTGAAGTCATTGCAACGTATTGATTAAAAAATATCGAAGTCAACGGACGCGCAACCCAAAATCCTATTTATGAAACGCAATGTATGAGTAGAGAACGTGCAATTATTCGACCGCATGTTCTCCGAATAATATAGGACGTAGGAGAGTAAGAGTTGAAAAAACAGATAAAATAAAAAATAAGATAACGTGCCGATGAAAAGGAGTATATGGAACAGCGAAGTATATGGAGTGTCTATCAAATATGCTATGATATTTTAATAGCATTGATTTAATGGCACATTTCGCCATTCCAACTCTTGGAATTGCGAGCAATCTAATGGTGACGGAATTCTTAGCATTAATATTGTACTCAGAGTGGACGGCTGCTAGCAATGACATGAAGGATACTTATCTCGATTTATTAAAAAATTATGTTAAAAATTAGTTTTCAAAATCTTACCTCATAAAAATAAAAACTTAATGGAATACCAAATCATTTACCATCCAACAAATAATAAGTAAATAAGGAATGTAATGATTGATGTGTACAAATTTATTGGAGTTATGATGAGTTGAAATGGAATGGTTAATATTATAATATAAATTTTAAGAAATTAATAATTTTTTAAATAATTAAAAAAAATAATTATTTGAATTAAATTTTATTATTATTTTAAAATTTCATAAACATATAAAACAATTTATTCTTACTATTTATTATAGTTAAATTATATTATATCTTCATTTTTATATTTTTATGATATTAAATTGAGATAAATAAATTATTAGAAAATATAAATCAACATTCTCATTCTTTCATTTAACTTAATCTATATTTTTTTGTTTGAATTTATTCATTAATGTGTTTTTCATTTTCCTTTCATATAATCAAATATTTTTCAATGTCTTTCTCCTTTTATATAATTAAATTAAATATTTTTCAATATCTTTCTCCCAATATTTTCCAATGCCAAAACCGACCACAACAACTTATGTCCATTTTGTGGGCTATTTTTATATCATATATTTGTTTATATATTGAAGATTTATGGAACACAAAATAATAATAATTTCAATTTTCTTAATTAAATTTGTTTGTTATTTATATTAATTTTTTTATTAAAATTATTTAATATTAAAAATATATCATAATTATTTAATATTATATATATATATATATATATATATATAGTAATAATAATTTTGATTTTTTTAATTAAATTTGTTTGTCATTTATATTAATTTTTTTTATTAAAATTACTTAATATTAAAAATATACGTGAGATCTAAATTATTTAAATTTAAAATAAATGTTCAAATAATGTTGATTGAAAGGAATGGTAAAAATAGGGATTTAAATATTTCTATGTACCTATGGATTCCAAATTGGTGGTTATGAGGGAGGTTATAGTTCAGGGACAAAAATATTATTTTTCTTAATCCTCATTAATGTTTTTATGTACTTTTGGCTTCCAAATTGGTGGTTATGAGGGAGGAAGGAAAAAAATATTATTGCAATTATTTTTTAGGTGTGATCAAAGGTAGTTTGAAATGTGATAATGTTCAAAGTAAGATAGATGTAGTTCATGTTTTTCCCTTTCCTAAGACTTGAATATTGCATAATCAATAGGGTCTTCTATTTGGTTCTAAAGTTAAAGATTCAAGTGTTGGATCTTGAGTTTGTCGATATGGTTTTATGGGCATAGCTCTAAATGATCCAAGTGGACATTGGTGGCCACCCACCTCTTTCATTGACTCTACATTTGTGTATACTACAACATTGGAATCATTAGTAGCACTATAAAACAATCCAAAAGATTTTGTACCACTTACATAATTGAGAATTCTTTTGGTTTCCCGTCAATGAGTTTCATGAGGTTGATGCATGAACCTAGCAACCAGACTTACAACAAACATGATTTCTGGTCTAGTGATCGTCAGATACATAAGACTCCCAATCAAATATCTATAAAGAGTGGCATTACAAAGTCGAGTTTCATCTTCCTTCATCATTTTACTCCCAATAGCCAAGGGAGTACTCACAGGTTTACAACCTTACATGTTAAACCTATTCAACAAGTCTTCAACATTTTTGGATTGACCAATGGATATACATGCAGTTGTTTGTTTGATTTTCATACCCAAAAAATATTGCATTTCTCCTAAATCAACCATCTCAAATTTAGATTTCATTGCATCTTTGAACTCCTTCACAAGTGAGGGAGAGGTGCTCATAAAAATTAAGTCATCTACATATAAGGAAACAATGATGAAATATGATCCCACAACCTTTTTGTACATTGTACTCTCAGAAGGACATTTAACAAAGCCATGATCATGAAGGTATTTATCAATCCTAGAGTACCAAGCTCCAGGGGCTTGTTTAAGACCATAAAGTGCCTTCTTAAGCCTATACACCTTTCCTTATTTGCCTCCAAGAATGAAACCTTGAGGTTGTTCAACATAAACTTCTTCCTACAAATATCCATTTAAGAAAGAAGATTTAACATCCATCTGATAAACTGTTAATTTTAGTTGAGATGCAATGGAAAGAAAAAATCTTACCGTTTCAAGTCTTTCTATAGGAGAAAACGTTTCCCTCATAGTCAATGCCTTCTTGTTGCACATATCCTTTTGCAACCAAACATGCCTTATAGTTTTAAATACTTCCATCCATATTAAATTTTATCTTGTAAATTCACTTTACACCAATAATGGATTTTCCATGAGGAAGAACAACAAGGTCCCGTGTATCATTTTTCTCAATTTGTGACATCTCATCTTCCATGTATTGCACCTATGGTTCATCAGTGCAAGCTTCTTTAAAATAAAAGGATTCAACAAGGGAAGAAAAAAAAAAATTGTCACCAGCATACCTAGATGTCTCATATATTTCTTTCAAACTTCTTGTTTTTCTAGGAGGACTAGATGGAGGTGTTGTTTGAGTATCAACTTGAGATCCGTTTGACGAAGAATATGACGATGAATTTGATGGAGAAATCCTTGCAGGTGAGCCTGTATTTATTACAGCAGAGGGTTGTAAAGATTGGTCATTGCTATCAAAAATCAAATTTTCAATATGTGGGGTAAACACTTTATCTTCTCCTTCATTCTTGTGATAAACTCGCCCTTCATCAAATATCACATCTCTACTAACATAAATTTTATTAGTAAGTTGATCCAGGTGGATATCGGTGACCACCCACCTTTTCCAGCTGGCTCAAAACAACTTTCTAGCAATTTTGATAATTTAATATATTTAGCAGTTTTTCAGGTCCTGAACTACCAGAGCCATTTTGAGGCCCTAAACGATGTTTTTTGGGGTGTGTTGTGGTCACAAAATTTCACAAAGATCTTCCACTTTGTAATGCCATATTTCACAAATATCTTACATACCTTGCGCACCAAGCTGGGTATCAAAGATTTAGAGAGACATCTGGTGCTCAAGTATTGCAGTGCTCTGCATAGATACATCCAGACTGAAATGGAATTTCTGGACATCTCATCCTTGGGTGCGGCCTACCGATATGCTGTCAAAATCGAGCAAAAGTTCAAACAAAAGATGCGATAATTTGGGTCAGGGAACCCCTCACAACAAAAGCTAGGAAAGGGTGGCCCCAACGCACAAAACAAAGGACAGAGAAAAGATGACAGTATCAGGACAACCAGTCCAAGCCACAAGAAAAGAAGGACACCAGAAAGACAAAGAAAGATACCGGGAAGTGGTGCGACTTCCATAAGAACCCTTGGCATAACACTGCTGACTGCCGCTCAAAGCAGACACTGGTGGCCGAAGTGAAATCCTCTGAATCAGATGCGGGTTCTGACTCTGAGTCAGAACCAGAAAGGGGAAGACGGATCATTGACGTGGAACCCAGTGCCACCGTTGCTACCACCAAGCTCCAACATGGTGAACCAGATGAGCCAGAAGAAGGGGAGTGCCTCTTCCATTCATAGATGTGGGTAAAAGGCACCCCACTACACTTCATTATTGATAGTGGTATCCAGAAGAACCTCATCTCAGCAGAGGTCGTCAAGCGGTTGGCCCTGCCGACAACGCCACACCCACATCCCTACACCATTGGATGGCTGCACCAAAGAGGCGATCTCTGCGTCAACCAGCAATGTCGACTATCTTATGGAATCAAGCCCTTCAAAGACGAGGTATTGTGTGATGTTGCTCCTCTCGAAGTTTTTGATGTTCTTTTGGGCCAACCTTATTTATGGAAACGTCATGTTGTATATGAGTCTAGGCCTCGTAGTGTTATTATTACTTTGAACAGGAAATTGTACAGGATACCTAAGGTTGTCACACCTAGTGTTATTTCCTTCATCTTTGCTAAGAAATGCAGGAAGGTCATCTCTCAGACGGGGAAGTTCGTATTCTTCGTGATTCGCTCTTAGAGTGAGAGAAAAATCATAGCCACATCCAGGGTCTCTACGACCGACCTCTCCACACAGCAGAAGCAAGTAGATAAGATTGTGGAAGAATACTTAGATATCGTCTCCTCACCTACTGGGGTACCTCTACACTGCCAGGTCAAGCACCCCATCAATATGACCCACAACGCACCGCTGCCCAATGGGCCAGTCTATCGTCGCTCTCTATTAGAGAATGAGGAGATCAAATGACAGATCCAAGAATTGCTCCACAAGGGGCACATACGTCCTAGCTCATCACCTTGCGGGAGCCCAGTCGTGCTGGTACATAAGAAAGATGGAACTTGGCGACTTTGCATTGATTATTGGGCTCTGAATAAAATCATAGTCATCAACTCATGGGGGACAAATACTTCAGTAAGATTGATCTAAAGTCTGGCTACCACGAGGTCCTGATAGAACAGATAG
>SNQJ01S0036597.1:74337-86714 GCA_010110895.2 Picea sitchensis
TGATGAAAATGCTAGTCTCTTGTTGTTAAAGTTAAGGAAGGTTTGCATGTATGTGATCATATACACCATGTTTATTAGAGAGATACAAATAATATTTGGATGATGAAATTGATGAGGGATTTTGGTTGAGGTACATTTTGGATACATGGTTGAGACAAGTAGTTGATGAGTTAGCACATACATGAGGTGTGTAGTTGATGATGTTGGTACATATTGATGAGTCATAGTTGATGAGTAGTTGATACATGATTAGTACATACTTGGTACATGGTTGGAGATACTTATTAGTATTATTGTGGACACATGGTTTATGGATGATGTAGCATACTTGTATTGGTATATTATTAGAAGCACATATCGATCTTGGTGATGATTATGAGATGTTGTGTTATGCTTGTTTGATGCACATCTTTTAAAGTTGTCTTGGTGATTGATATTGGTGAGTAGATATGATTTGGTTGATAAGATTGATGAGACAGTTTGTTGTGATAGGTTGTTTTGATAGGTTGTTGTGACATGTTATTTGTACAGGTTTGGCGCATGGTTGATGCACTTGTTAATGGTATAGGTTGAGGTACAGGCTTGGTGCATGGTTGATACACTTGTTCATGGTACAGGTTGAGGTACAGGTTAGTTCATGGTTAATGCACTTTTTTATGGTATAGGTTGACTACAGGTTGTTTGGTACAGGTTGGTGCATGGTTGATGCACTTGTTTATGGTACATGTTGATTACAGGTTGAGGTACAGGTTGATGCATGGTTCAGGTTATTGGTATAGGTTGTTTTGTGAAGGTTGATTGGTACAGGTTTACAACAGTATATCTCATAGTGATAGTGTGACAATGGTTCCATCATTATACTTCTACATCAGGGCGGTTGGACGGGGCAAGGGCAGGTGGTTGTAGCCACCTTCCGGTTGTAGCCAGAGAACATAGGGGGTTGTATCCTCCTTCTGGTTTTAGCAAGAGAATTGGGGAGTTGGAGCTTCATTAAGTTTGTAGCCTGAGAAATTAGAGGGTTGGAGCCTCCTTCCAGTTGCAGCTGGAAAACAAAGGAAGTTGGTGCTTCCAATGAATGTAATTCTTAAAGATATATAAGGAAAAACATTATGTGGTTTTCTCCCGCTTTGGGTTTCCACGTAAAACACTAGTGTACGGTGTATGTGTTTGATTGCTCATTTGTTCATTTTTTATTTACTCTGCAACTATTGAATCATAATGTTACATTGATATATCACTTTCATTTTATGGTGAAAAAGGATTAAATTGCTCTATTATTGATTCACTCATTAATCCAACAACACGCATATCTTGTTTGTTGACGACAAGTTGCAGGTATAAAGCTTTGAGTTGTGTGCTCAACGATGGTCTTCATTGAACATCTAAACGAGGTAGGCTCTTGGCCTTGTCTTGTTAGCATTTCATTTATATATCATACTTGGGATTAGAGTTGATTTCTGCATGTCATTCCATCTGTTGTGGTTTACCCCATGCCATAGAGAGATTTTCCTCGTAACAATTGTGAATGGGTATTTCACAACCTTTGACACCACATCCTCCCATAATATTTCTACTCACATTTTCCCTTGATAGGAGACCTTTTGAAGTATTCATTTTCCATCCAAAAAAATATCTTCTAACTTTTTAACAACATAACCACCGTGATTCATTTCGATACCTCATTCCAAATTGCAGGGTCTCTTTCGATCACCCACATGTTCACAATTACTTGGGTATGTTTGGGTATCACAAATATCTCAATCTCACAATTGTTATTTGTTTTGTGTGGGATGAGAAAAGGAACTACCAAGTGTAATCAGAAAACATCTTTCACAACTGCATGGAGATAAGGAATATGATCTGTGTCACTTTCTTCAACCCCTTTGTTCAGCTAACTCAGAGTATCACACTACCAACTTCAGAGTTAGTAGTGCGGCTCTTGTTTTATCAGCAGGCACATACAAATACCATTCACTTTTGAATCTGTCCCAACATTTATCTTCTTTATCTCTTTTGTATATTGAATTGCAATAATAATAATAATGGCTCTTTGGCATACGTTAGCCTCCACCTCCACCTGTGATTCATATATCTATTACAATGTATTCTTAAACAATTGTTATCCAGATATGAATAACTTTAACAACCATCTCTATCGTCGCCTTCTTTCACATGGATTGCGAGTTTTTCTGGACCAACAGGAAATGCAGCTGGGAGAAAAATTAACCCCTCATGTTGAAGGAGCCATCGCGGCGACCTCTATCTATGTGGTCATTTTCTCCCAGAGATATGCTAAGTCAAAAATGCTTCTACATGATCTCCTCCTCATGACGAAGTCGAAGGCTACCATTATTCCAATTTTTTACAATGTCAATTCGTTTGAGCGAGCCTTCAACTCATTCAAGCTCGGTCCATTGCAGGCATTAGAAGAATTCCCTACATTGATCACCTTTGAGATATCGCCCAGGGTCGTGTGTCTACAAGGTTCCTCGTTTGTTGTGAAGGTCAAAGGATTGATAACGCAGATTGAATTATTTGTGAATAAGACGAGATGGAAAAGGCCCCTAGACCGGACGAAGTGTGCGTAGGGAATGGACAGGTTATTGGAACTAGCTGGTTGCAAAAAAACACACCTAACAGTTGTTGATAAGTTGTGAATATATACAGATGGAACTTGTTTATAAGTTGTCGACAAACAACGAAGGGGTGAGAGAAACCTCCCATTAAAGAACTCCTTCGACGTAATAAGGGATTAGCCCACTATCAAGGATAAATGTACATCAGTACTTGGACAAAACCTGTCCATAGTTTTGCTAGACATTCGATGGTAGGCATGTCGTGGGAATAAATTCCACTGGCCATGTCAAACTTCTCAATCATGTCCACTTTTTATGCACTCATGCCCTTGGGAGGTTCCCAGTTGAATGAATGGATTTGTGAATTCAATACCAAATGAATCATTTGACTCGCCAATGGAAGCCCCATTCACATTCTCCTTCCTGCTCCGAATGGTATCAACTCAAATATTTTTCCTATGTACTCCAAATTTTTCATCTTATTATCAAGAAATCTCTATGGGACGAATTTCGATAGCTCATTCCAAATCGCAGGGTCTCCTTCGATCGCCCACATGTTCACGATTACTTGGGTATGTTTGCATATCAAAAATATCCCAATCTCACAACTGTTATTTGTTTTGTGTGGGATGAGCAGAGGAACTGTCGGGTGTAATCAGAAAACGTCTTTCACAACTACATGGAGATAAGGAATATGATCCATGTCACTTTCTTCAACCCCTCTGTTCAGCTAACTCGGAGTCTCAAACTACTGACTTTGGATTTAGTAGTGTGGCTATCGTTTTATCAGCAGGCACAGACAAAAACCTTTCACTTTTAAATATGTCCCAACATTTATCTTCTTTATCTCTTTTGTATACTAAATTGTAATAATAATAATAATGGATCTTCGTTAGACGTTAGCCTACACCTCCACCTGTGCTTCATATATCTATTGTGACGTATTCTTAAACAATTTTTATCCATATGTGAAGAACTTTATCAACCTTCTCTACTGTCTCCTTCTTTCACATGGATTGCGAGTTTTTCTGGACCAACAGGAAATGCAGCAGGGAGAAAACTTAACCCCTCAATTTGAAGGACCCATCGTGACGAGCTCTATCCATGTGGTCATTTTCTCCCAGAGATACACTAAGTAAAAAATGCGTCTACATGAGCTCCTCCTCATGACGAAGTCGAAGGCTACCATTATTCCAATTTTTTACAATGTCAATTCGTTTGAGCAGGCCTTCGACTCATTCAGGCTCAGTCTGTTGCAGGCATTAGAAGCATTCCCTACATCGATCACCTTCGAGAGATCTCCCAGGGTTGTGTGTCTACAAGGCCCCGCATTTTTTGTCAAGGTCAAAGGATTGATCACGCATATAGAATTATTCGTGAAGAAGCTCAGATGGACAAGGCCACTGGACCGGACGAAGCACACGCATAAAATAGACAGGTGGTTGGAACTATCTGGTTTCATACAAACACACCTGGCACTTATTGATAAGTTGTAAATATATATAGATGGAACTTGTTTATACGTTGTTGACAGACGACGAAGGGGCGAGAGAAAACTCCCCTTAAAGAACGCCTTCGCAGTAATAATGGATTATCCCACTATCATTTGGTGTGTTGATGGGGTCATCCAACCTCTCCAATGTGCCCATGTTTCCAAGGGAAATTGGGTCCACTCCTTGGGCTCGTGCCCAAGGAGTGGACCCACTTTCCCTTGGCAGCATGGGCACGTTGGAGAGGTTGGATGACCCCATCAACACACCAACATAGAGTCTCATTTACAACCTTACAAGAAGACTTGCCTCGAAGCTGAACATTGTCAGAAGCTTGTGCCCAAATTTTATGGTCCTTATACAATTCTCAAATGCGTGGGAGTAGTGGCCTATCAGTTATCTCTTCCTAGTCATTCTAAGATCCATCATGCTTTTCATGTCTCATTCTTAAAGAAGGTTATTGGAACTAAGTGCCAAACTCAAACCACTCTTCCTGAGTAGGATGTTGAAGGCTCCATCTGGTTGCAACCATAGGCAGTCTTGGACAAACGAAAACATCGTCTCTGTCAGCGCACCATTGAGGAGGTGTTAGTGTATTGGAAAGATACAACTCCAGAAGATGACACATGAGAGCCGACCACTATTCTCTGGGAATTTCCTCATATCAAGCATTGAGGACAAGGTTGTTCTTCAAGGGGGAGGGCATGTTAGGGACCTAACCCCCTAACCTCTCATGTAGGTAGAATAATATATTTCCATGTAATAAAGGTTGATACTAGTTAAAGGCCTATTTAATAAATATGAACAAGTCAATGTAAGAATACCTAATAGAAGCTTCCTCTTCTAGAAAGATCTTCCTCTAGAATGTTCTTTAGAAGATATAATTCATATAAGTAAGAGTAGAAGGTATGCGAGGTTCTTGTCTTGAGAATTATTGTAATAGAGCTCTGCTTTGTTGGAGGTTGCCCCTCGAAGAGACAAGTGAACATTGTTTCCTATTAATAAAGGTATTATTATGGTGTTGTAGATCAATTTATTGTATTGTTCCGTTATTATTCTCTACAATATTTCTATTTTTTGTTGTTGAATCCACTGTTATCACTGCAATATTTCTGTTTATGTTATTATAATAGATCTAGCACCTCACGACATGGGGGTATTGAATAATAGAGACATTAGTTAGACATGTATAATTAATTGTTTTCCTTTTAAGAAACTCCATAAGAAACTCCAATCTTGATATGTTAATACAAGATTTCATGCAATAGTTATTGTTTAAATTTTTTCATGGTGCATTGGTTCTTGCACCCTACAAAAGTAATTGTAGTGAGATTCTATCTTGTTTTCAAGACACTTTGCAAAAAAATTATAGGGTAAAGATGTTTTATGTACATCATAATTGAAATTGAATTACACATTTATAGATTGATTGAAATTTTTTCATGGTGCATAGGTTCTCGCACCCTACAAAAGTAATCGTAGTGAGCAAGACAGTTTGCATTTCTGTACATCATAATTGAAAACTTTCCCTATTTTATCATTACAAGAAACACTTTAGTTGCATATATATGCATATTAGTTTATATTGTAATTCATTATGATTTGTGATATATATTCTAACAATAAATATTCATGTTTTGAATAAGTTTTCGCTTAAGAGATTTTGGTAAAGTATATGGAGATATACATATTTTAATCTTTTTTGGATTTGAATTTGTAATTTATTAGGAGGAAACACAAGTTCTTAACCATTAAACCTACTCAAGCTATTATTTATCTAGTGATTGTATATTTAATTAAGATAATACCTCGAAACAAACTACATATAAAAAATTAAATCATATTCATATTAAAAGTTTTTCACTAATTAAAATTTTGATATAATTTTTTTTTTATATGAATTTTATACTTTAAATTAAATATTCACAAATTTGTTGTTTAATTAATATAAATTTTATTATAAAATTAATTACTATAAATTTTATTAATATTTTTTTGTTACACCCTGTATGTTTGTCATCATTTCATTTTTTTAAACTAAAAGTGTAAAGTTAAAATTTTAATGATTTTTTTGACGCCTGAGGAGCATGAGGAGAGTGAGGAGCGCGACCTAACGCATGAGGAGCACAGCGCAGCGAGCAGGGGTCCCCCAGCCATGGACGCTGGTGGGGGAGTCGTCCCCACCCCTCCCCCTTTGCCAGAGATCGATACCTTCAGGAAGCTCGTTGTGGAAGCTTCCAAGCGATCGCCGTCAACAACACAACAAAAATTTGTCAAGAAGCTGGAATGCATCCCAAGCGTAGAAATTCCTTTAGAAGAAACTTGCAGGTCGACCATCAATCTAGCAGACAGAGGTCTTATCGGGCAATTCACTGGGCTCTGGCCCTCTCCCAAATCCGTCGAAGCTTGGGTGTAGAGGAACTGGAGCCCGCTCATCTCAAAAGGTATAAAGAGTCATTTTGTAGGGAAAGGCTACTTCGTTTTCGTCTTCGAAAACCCTGAAGACAAAAATCTCATTTTCAGAAATGGCCCATACTTTATGGGGCCTCAGGGGTTATATCTGAACAAATGGACCCCGGACTTCGATCCAGCCCAGGATGTGCCATCCGTCGTTCCAGTGTGGGTTTGCCTACCCCATCTCCCTTTACACTGTTGGAATAAAAAATTATTGCATGCAATCGGCAATACGCTCGGAAGGTATATTGACCAAGCAGTGAGAAAAGATCAGTATTCATCGGATCTGTGTGGAGGTCGATCTGGAAGTGGGATTACCAGAGGCAATCAAACTAACTGCTGCAGATTGGACGCATATTCAGGAGATAGATTATGAGCAGCTACCCTTCAAATGCCGGGACTGCCATGGCTACGACCACTTTGCAAGGCACTGCAAAAAAATGAATGCAGACGAGAGTGAGAACACGAAAGCAAATCAATGGATCACAGTCCAGAAAATAGGGACAACAAGATCTAGAAGCAAAGGGACAATGAAGAATGGTAATCCCGGGCAACTGGAGCAAGAGAAAATCGATGGGAACTCCAACCCCACATCGCAATCAGGACCTCAAACAGAAAAGCCCAATAAGGACACAGAAGAATCAGAAATAATCATGGATAACAGGGAACATCAAAAATCCCCCCCAAAAGGGAAAGATACAGGGGAACAAGGGCAAACGGAAGGAACCCTGGATGCAGTCCCCTCTCCCTCATACACATACATAGCCAGAAATAAAGTACTAGAACCATCAAGCTCCTCAGAGGATGAGATCCTAGAAAGGCCAGCCAAAAGAGCAGGAAGAAAGTCCCATAAAGAAGCAAGGGAGGAAGAGGAAGAAAGACAAAAGACCCAAGGAATCCAACCTACCATAGAAATGTCAATCGGCAGAAACACAAGAATAAGGTATCTAAAATGAGGAGGCCCATCCACCCCCAATAGTAAGTAATGAAAATCGTCTCTTGGAACTATAGAGGACTGGGGAATTCGACGAAAATTGAAGTGGTCAAGGACCTGATGAATGTGGAACCAGCAGACATCCTCATGCTCCAAGAGACAAAAATCGAAGAGGAAGCCATTCTAGAGATTAGTAAAAACAAATGGAAGAAGAACACAGAGAAAGAAATTAGTGCAAGGGGTTCCTCCGGAGGAATAGCAACACTGTGGAAGGAAGAACAGTTCAGCCTCATCAACTCCTATAACACCTAGCATTGGAGCTTCACAGAACTGAAGCATACAGCAAGTAAGTTAACCATCGCCTTATTCAATCTATATGTACCAACTTTGCATTTCGAAAAGAAAGATTGTTAGAAAACTTTAACAAAGAAAGATCACATTTCTGCCAGATTGGATAGGTTTTTGGTTCAAAGCAGTTTGTTGTTGGAACGGAAGCTAATCTCCACAGCCATCCTCCCCAAGCTTACCTCGGATCACAAACCCATCCTGCTTTCGTTAGAGGAAGAAGAAAATTTAGGCCCAATCCCGTTCAGATTCAACCCTTTGTGGAAAGAAAAGAGTGGATTTGCAGAGACTCTCCGACTGGAATGGTCCACCTTAGTTACTGGCTCTCCCAGCTTTGTCTTGGAACAAAAATTAAAAATAACAAAAAAATCCCTCAAGGAATGGAGCAAACTCCCTGTAAGCAACCCCAATACCAAAAGAAAGGAGCTAGTGCAGCAGTTGGGAAAGCTGCAGAATGAAATGGAAATAAAAGATATTGCCAATACAGATCTGGAAAAGGAGCAAGCAACCCAATGTAAAACTTACCGCTCCTTCAGAAACGAAGAAGAATACTGGAGACTAAAATCCCGCAGCTTATGGTTGGAATCTGGTGACAAAAATACATCTTATTTCCACTGTCAATTTAAAGCCCGCCTCTCCAGGAATCACATCTCTGAGATCACAACCAATGATGGGAAGCTTTGCAAAGAAATAGACCAAATAAAGGCTGCTGCTATCTCACATTTCCACCATCTTTACAGCAAAGAGAATAATGATAATGAAGAAGGAAATAAGGATTTCCTCAAGAACATCTCGGCTCTGGTCACAAAGGAAGATAACACAGCATTATTGAGTCCAACCAACGAAGAAGAAATCAACAAAATCATCTGGTCCATGAACCCTGACAAAGCTCCAGGGCTAGACGGGTTCACCATTCATTTTTACAGGATATGTTGGAATATAATCAAACTTGATCTCATTAGAATGATAAAAGGATTCCTACAGAAAGCAAAATTGGGAGGCTACACCAATTCAACTTTCCTTGCTTTAATCCCGAAAGAAACAAATCCTGCCTCCTTTGATAGATTCAGGCCAATCTCCCTATGTAACACCTCTTATAAGATAATTGCAAAACTCCTTGCAAATAGAATAAAGCCTCTGCTGGGCAAGCTCATCTCAGAATCACAAGGAGGATTCGTCAAAGGGAGACACATCCTGGACAATGTAATTCTAGTTCAGGAAGATATGCATTCCAGCAACCTCAGAAAAGAGAAAGGCATGTTGATCAAGCTAGACATGGCCAACGCCTTCGACAGAGTAAATTTGTCCTTCCTATATCAAGTGTTTCTCTCATTCGGATTTGAGCAAGAGTTTGCAAATCTGATACANAGACGGGTTCACCATTCATTTTTACAGGATATGTTGGAATATAATCAAACTTGATCTCATTAGAATGATAAAAGGATTCCTACAGAAAGCAAAATTGGGAGGCTACACCAATTCAACTTTCCTTGCTTTAATCCCGAAAGAAACAAATCCTGCCTCCTTTGATAGATTCAGGCCAATCTCCCTATGTAACACCTCTTATAAGATAATTGCAAAACTCCTTGCAAATAGAATAAAGCCTCTGCTGGGCAAGCTCATCTCAGAATCACAAGGAGGATTCGTCAAAGGGAGACACATCCTGGACAATGTAATTCTAGTTCAGGAAGATATGCATTCCAGCAACCTCAGAAAAGAGAAAGGCATGTTGATCAAGCTAGACATGGCCAACGCCTTCGACAGAGTAAATTTGTCCTTCCTATATCAAGTGTTTCTCTCATTCGGATTTGAGCAAGAGTTTGCAAATCTGATACATGCCTGTACCCATAGTCCATGGATAACACCTTTGGTAAACGGGAGGCCAACATAATTCTTTAAATCTTCGAGGGGATTGAGGCAAGGCTGCCCTGTTTCTCCAATTCTATACATTTTAATGGCGGTTTCACTCAGCAGGAAGCTGGAGCAGGAAAGGATAATAGGAGTTGCCCCAGGTTTGAGAATAACGAATGACCTCAAGCCAATAAATCATGCTCTTTTCGCAGATGACTCTCTTATGCTAGGAGGAGCCTCAAACAGAGTAGCCTCTGCATTCAAGAGCACTCTTCAAGATTACCGCAAAGTGTCAGGAGATCTGATAAGTGAAAGGAAAACTATTGTCTACAGTTGGAATGCAACAGAACACGAAACACAAAGGATTGCATGCACTCTGGGGTTCAAAGGGCATGCAGATTGGGAAAAGATACAGTATCTTGGGCTGCCATTATCATTGGGCATAAATAAAGTCAACCTGTGGGAAGGAGTTCTAACAAAAATTAAAGGAAAAATTGATGCTTGGGGAGGACATTGGCTCACACACAGAGGTAAATTAACACTGATAAAGTCAGTCCTTTCTTCACTGCCGATCTACCAAGCAGCCTACCTCCTGGCACCCAAATCGATTTATGGGAAAATCAACAAGTTGCTGAGAGACTTCATGTGGCATGGTGGGAAAGGGAATCAACGCAAGTACCATTTGGTCAGATGGGATACAGTAAAGTGACCTCTGAGAGAAGGCGAGCTTTAGATTCGAGATCCAGCTCTTGTCAACACAACACTTGGATGCAAAATCTTGTGGAAGATGCACAGCGAACCCACTCATCATGTCAGCAAAACACTATTGCACAAATACATTCCAAATGCTAAAATTAGAAATTTACAAATCGCCTCCAACCGGGAAAGCACGCTGCTATGACAATTGTGCCTCAAAGGGACGCCTTTCTTCACCCAAGATCTGTATCGCATTCCTGGAAATGGAAAATGAACCAACCTATGGACAGATCGGATAATGGGGAGGCCGCCCCTTGCTTCAAACGCCAGCCTGAATGAAATTCGTGCTTTTCTTGTCCACAGAGGAAAACAGAGCATCAATGACATCTCAAAATGGGACGAGAAACGACTCCTGGTTAGAATGGAAATTCGGCAACGTCCCAAACCGCCTCCTTCAACAACTTGAAATGCTCAAAGCAGAGCTTCGAGAGGCAGCACCTGTGCATAAGACTGAAAAAGACAACTGGGGTTGCGGACCCACAGGGACTTTCTCCACAGCCAAAGGCTACGCTCTGCTACAACTTCAGAAAGATAGACCACCCCCTGCAAGAATCTGGATGGAGGTATGGGACTCTTTGGTGATCCCCAAGGTAAATTTCTTCTTTTGGACTCTAATGCACAAACAGATCCTGACCGGCGAAAATTTAATGAAAAGAAACATTGTCGGTCCACACAGATGTTCTTTATGCAAAGAAGCCATGGAAACCTCAGATCATTTGTTTGCAGACTTTCAATTTGCAAACAAAGTTTGGCTCCTCTTCCTCCATGGCCTCAAGGTCGCTGCCCCCTCTAACATCTCAGTACTAGATCTTTTCACAACCTGGAAGGACCATTACCCTTCACTCTCTTTGAAAATGCTATGGGCCAGAGTCTGGATCTCCATCCCCAAGTATGTGTGTTGGAAGCTTTGGCTCGCAAGAAACGAGCAAATTTTCAACAATACAACATGAACCCCCAACATTGTAGCTGCGAAAGCAAAAGGTCTCCTCCTAGAAACTTTGAGCTCTCAAAACCACAAATCCGACATTTCGCTGCAGTAGGAAGAAAAGAAGTGGCTTGGAAAATCTATGCTCACCCTTCGGACCCAAAGCATGGAAAAACCCCATTCCGAAACAAAATGGAGGCTAAGAGACAAACATGACACATTCCAGAGTTGGTGGCAGAAGCAAGGAATAACTTCAGTATTCTTCGACGACGCCTCCAAGGGAAACCCTGGGATAGCGGGAGTTGGAGGAATCATTTACTCCAGCGAAGGGAAAATTCTAGAAACCTTTTGTTGGGGACTTGGACAGCGAACCAACAACCAAGCAGAAATCCAGAGTTTGATAAAAGTCTGTCAGATAGCCAAGGAAAGAGGACATCAGAACCTACAAGTGTTTGGAGATTCCAAAATCTTGATCAAAATGATACATTCGAGAGGATAGTTTAATGACGCTGGCCTAAACAAGAACCTGCAAAGGTTAAGACACATTCTTCAGGACTTCACCTCCTTCAACTGCTATCATATACTCAGGGACTCAAACAAAGAAGCAGACATGTTATCCAATAAAGGTTGCCTCTTGGCCCAAGGAGAACTAAGCATAAATGATGGAGACCCAAAAAAAAATTGTATTCCTTGAAAAGGACAGCAGCGTGAAAAAGAATGTAGATGGCTTTTGTGAAGGATGTAAGGCTGCGGCCAGTTGGATTTCCCATTTAATAAAATACATAACCGTTTTAGTTAAAAAAATAATAATTAATGAAGTAAAAAATATTAAAATATATATTTTATTTTAAAATTATTTTATATAAATTTAAATATATAATAACTTATAAAAAAATATTTTTTTTAATATAAATTTAAACATGTATATTAATTTTTAAAAATCAATAAAATATAAAAATTTCATCTCTAAGTTCAAAATTTTTTTAATGAAGGATAATCATCAACAATAAATGATTAAGTAATATCTCTTTTTGTTCGATAAAAAA
>SNQJ01S0036598.1:0-19190 GCA_010110895.2 Picea sitchensis
GGAATGTCATTCATGATGGGAGGAAGAATACATACAACTTGGAGAATAATGGTAGGACACACATGTTGATGTCAATAGAAGAGAAGAAAGTGAAAGAGGAAGCCAACACAAGCATACTTCTCATGAGCAGGAAGGAACTCCTGAAAGAAGTCAAGAAAGAATAGGAGATGCAGTTTGTTGTGGTGAGGAAACCTAGAGTTGTCCTTACAAGTACTTTAATGGATTATTTACCTAAAGAAGTTCAAGAATTGTTGGATAATTTTGCTGACATAGTGGTGGATGAGCTTCCTAACTCATTGCCACCCATTAGAAGTATCAACCATAATATTATTTGATACTAGGAGCAAGTCTTCCAAACAAAGAAGCATACAGAATGACGCCTCAAGAGAATGAGGAGGTAAAGAACCAAGTCTAGGAATTGTTAGACAAGGGTTTCATCAGAGAGATCTTGAGTCCATGCGCAGTGCCAACTGTGTTGAGTCCAAAGAAGGATGGAAGATGGAAAACGTGTATAGACTCAAGGGCCATTAACAATATCACCATCAGGTATAGATTCCATTTTCCAAGAATGGATGATTTAATGGGCTATTTAAGTGGAGTAAATTTCTTTACTAAGCTAGATTTGAAAAGTGGATATCACCAGATAAGAATGAGAGAAGGTGATGAGTGGAAGACAACCTTTAAGACAAATGAAGGTTTTTATGAGTGGCTTGTTATGCCATTTTTCTTAACAAATGCCCTGAGTACTTTTATGAGGTTGATGAATGAAATACTGAAATATTTCATTGGAAAGTTCGTGGTTGTATATCTGGATGATATATTGGTCTTTAGCAGGACTAAAGAGGAGAATTTGAGACACTTGACACTAGTGATGAGGAGACTACAACAAGAGAAGTTGTTGATAAACCGGAAGAAGTCCTCTTTTATGAAGACAAAGCTCATTTACTTGGGTTTTGTGTTCTCTTCAAATGAACTGAAGATGGATCCAGAGAAGGTGAAAGAAATCAAGGAATGGCCATCACCAAGGAGTATGTTTGAGGTAAGAAGCTTCCATGGATTAGCAAGTTTATATAGGAAGTTCATCGGATATTTCAGTGGGATTTGTGCACCAATGATGGATACATTGAAGAAGAGGCACAAGTCTTTTAAATGGATAGAGGAGGCCAAGAGGAGCTTCAATATACCGAAGGAGAAAATAATAGAACAACCAATTATGGTCTTACCAAATTTTGGAAAGACATTTCAAGTGAGATGTGATGCAAGTGGAATTGCAATTGGAGCAGTTTTGAGCCAGGATAATAGACTTGTTTCCTATTTCAGTGAGAAGTTGAATGAGACTAAGAGAAAATAATCCACATATGATAAGGAGTTTTATGCCATAATTCAAGCCCTGAATAAATGGAGGCACTACCTTGTTCCACAAGAATTTGTCTTGTATAGCGACAACCAAGCTTTATAATTCATAACCAAAAAGGAAAAATTGAATTAGAAGCATGAAAAGTGGATTGAGTTTATGAAGAATTTTACTTTTGTCATAAAAAAAATTGTTGGGAATGCTAAGAAAGTTGTTGATGCATTAACCAGGAGATGTTTGATTCTGCAAGAATTTCAAGTGAAGATCTTGGGGTTTGAACACATGAAGGATATGTTTTGTGATGATCCAGATTTCAAGGAATCATACGAAGCATGTGCAAATCCTGTGCTGAGAGACATGAGCCAGTGGAAAGAGTATATGATTCAAGAGGGTCTGTTGTTCAAGGGAAATCGCTTGTGCATACCAAAATGCCCAATGAGGGATAAACGTTTGAAGGAAAATCATAGTGGAGGATTGGATGGACATTTTGACCATGATAAAACATTTGCACAGTTGACCAGTTCATAATATTGGCCAAATATGAGAACAAAAGTGATAAAATTTGTGAACAGATGTAGAATCTTCCAACATGCAAAGGGTAAAAGACAGAACACTAGATTGTATCAACCATTGCCAATACCAAAGAGGCCTTGGGATGCAATAAGCATGGATTTTGTGTTGGGACTACCAAGAACGCAAAGAGGATGTGATTCCATATTTGTGGTGGTGGATAGATTTTCAAAGATGACACACTCTGTCCCATGCCAAAAGACTAGTGATGCAACACATGTTGCAAATTTGTTTTTCAAGGAAGTTGTGAGACTTCATGGACTACCCAGGAGCATTGTCTCAGATAGAGACACTAAATTTGTTAGTCATTTCTGGAGAACACTGTGGAAGAAGTTGGGGACAATTTTTTCCTTCAGCTCAGCTTATCACCCTCAGACAAATGGATAGATTGAGGTGGTAAACAAAAGTTTTGGAAACTTATTGAGGAGTCTGGTCACTGAGCATCATAATCAGTGGGATCAAATTCTTCCACAAGCAGAATTTGTATACAATGACTCACTAAATAGGAGCACTGGAAAGAGCCCATTCCAAATATTGTATGGAATGCAACCAAGGGTAGTATCTGAGTTGAGAGACTTGGAACAACGTGAGATCAGAAGCGTTGGAGCAGAAGATTTTCCTGCAGAAATGTAGAAACTCCATAGCTAGATCATAGCATAGTTGCAGAACTCTAGCCAAGAGTACAAGCACGAGTTGATCAACATCGCATGGAAATTCAATTTGAAGTAGGAGATTAGGTTCTAGCACATCTCAGGAAAGAAAGGTTCCCTAGGGGAACATATAACAAGTTAAAGATGAAGAATATAGGGCCATGTAATATTTTAAGGAAGTTTGATGAAAACACCTATGAGATTGAGTTGCTAGATGATGTGGGCATATCACCCATATTTAACGTTTCAAACCTGTACCCTTACCGAGAAGATGACAAAGAGGTATCAGAAGATCGAGAGAAGATTCAGTGGGAGAAACAAATGCCTATAGAAGAAAAACCACAGGTGGAAACGATCGTTGATCAGAGGATTGGAAAAAATACGAGGAGGAAGACCTATTTTGAATATTTGGTCAAGTGGAAGGGACACCCAATAGAAGATGTCAGTTGGGAAAATGAAGTTGATATCCAAAAGCATGGAAAGTCAGTGTAGAAGCTCATGGACAAGAGTCCATGAATTTTTGTCCAGGGGAGTATGATGCAGGAGCATTGTCAGCGAGCACGCGTGGTAGGACAACTCAATGTCTTGGAATCATTTCAAAATCTTAAATGTTGGCGTTTACAACGAATCTTTTGGAGCTGATTGAAAAACGGAAGAAGATTAAACGCTTGGAAGTTGAATGCTCATGAGTGATTTTCGAGTTTTCACTCCTAGTCTTGAATGTAACTGAACTAAGGTAGCAGTTAGGTTTTGTTTTCGAGTAGATGAGTAGTTGGGGGGAACCCTAAGAAACCTCTGAGATAAATAGAGGTTTGGTATGCCCAAATGAGGCTGTTGCGAGTTAGTAGGAAATTTCTGAATTTTTAGTTGTTGTTTTGATCATAACTGTAGCCATTTACTTTTGAATGGATATAACAGAGGAAAATTGATCCAATGCGTGGTGTTGTTATTGTTTGCAATTCCCTATTATTGTTGTTTTCATTACTGAATGAATTTCGTTACGAATATATGAAATTGTGAGATGTTTTCATAAGTTGCAATTGTATCTTTTCGATTGAGTCTGTGCAAGATGTGCACACAGTCTGCAAGGAGTGTTTTGATGGAATCTGTTTCGATTATGAAGTTCAAAAGAGATAGTGCAAAACTTTCCCTTTGTAAGGAGTGCAAAGTGACTGTTGCAAGTTGTGCATAGTCACCCGCAAGAACCCAAACCTTGTGTAAGAATATGTTGCAAGGAGTGCATAGATCTGAAATTCGGCTAAGTGTCGAAGTGGCTCTTTAAGAAGTCAAAGGAGAAAAATGAAAGAAACCTCAGGAGAGATAGCGGGAAAGATCTTCAAAGAAGGTAATAATTTTGAAGGTTTCTTGAATCACCAACTAAGATCCATCTAGGAGGGAGCAGAGAGCTTTCCAGATCGTTGGATCTGGGCCAGATGCCTAAGCTTTAATTTTCTTGAAGCGCAGAGTAGAGAGGATTGCCAAAGTTTTGAAGTCCCAAAGTGACTAGGAACCGTCCATCGTCAAGAGGGACAAGGGGCACGAGATCCACAACTTCGGAAGATTGTGGATGAGGAGGAAGTGAAATCACCGAAGTAAATCCCGACCATTGGTCGTCAAGGGGAGTACGTGTCAGCAAATCTGAGACTCTGAAAAATATCACTTCAATGATTTCCGTTGAGAATTGAAACTCCCAAAACACGAAATCCAAAGTGAATCCTGATCGTCGGATTCAGAGCGACGTGTGGCGATAGATCGTGAGTTTTGGGAGGAAGCAAAGGTGGGGTGTTGAGACTCTCCCAGTCTGAATAACCTAAGTATATGGGGACCATCGATCTATAGGAGGACACGCGTCAACCGATCGTGTGTTCCGGATAAAATGCTCTGGGAAAAAAAAAGCGAGTGAGGAGAAGTTTGAGAATTGAGATTTTCGAACACTGGAAATCCGAAGTGAATCTCAGTTGTCGGATTCAGAGGACACGCAGTAGAAATCTGGACACTTTGAAGGAAGGTGAAAGTTGAGGGTTGGGTTTTCTAAAGCCCGAAGACCCGAAGCAGTCACAATCGTCGATCTGCAAGAGACACGTGTCAATAGATCACAAGCTTCAGATAAAAGCATATCAGGAAAGGCTTGAAAGTTGAGTTCTCCAAAGTTCGAAGACCTAAATAAATCGTAGTCGTCGATCTACGAGAGACACACGCCAATAGATCGTGAGCTTCGGGTGGAAGAATTGCGGAGAAAACAAGGTTTGAGAATTGAAACTCTCGAAGCCCAAAAAGAAAAATCGATCTCGACCATCGATTTGGAGGGGGCATGCGTCGATAGATCGTGGAGATCTAGGAAGGTGTGATCTAGAGGAAAGGAAGAAAGGGATATGGATCTGAACTGTTGAGCAAGAGGATCCACCCAAGATTGTGAGATCGACGGTCACGCTTGATTGTAGGGCCAGAAAGTGCTCAAACGTTAAAATTTTGAGGGTGGGCCACAATCGAAACCACGATATCGACAAAGGGTGTGTGGCAGATGGAGGTAAATTGCAGGGAGAAAAGCGGGTTGATCCCAAACCACTCTTGGGCGCACCCACAATCGTACGTTTATGCAAGGACATAGCCCAAGGTCACATGCGAGAAGGGGCTAACGAGAGAGGATCTTGTGCCTAAAACCTGTGAGTTCAGCAGCATGAAGAAAGAGGTCATGGGTGCCATAGAACCTGCACTAAAGGACAAAAAAGGCCTTTGTTAATTCGTAAGTAAGACCATTAAGGTCTTAGAGAGCCAATTCGGCTCGGAATTGAAGATCCTTGATCAGGAGGTCGCGCAACCCTTAGGAGAGAAGGGGGTCTGCATCATATATGTTGTGGTGAATTATATGTTTTGGATGATTCAAATGCACTTCATCAGAAATATAATTCATGATCGCATTCACGAATTGCTCTTTTTCCCTACAGATGGCCAAGTTGTAGACATTTTCACAAATCCTCGAACATACGCAAAATTTCCAAACGTTAATCTATGTTAAGAGTTAAGGAAGTTGTCATTAAGGGGGGATAGGTTCTAATGCCTCATTCTTTCTCCTATTGTGTCACCTTTGTAAATCATTCAATCCTATCCCAAGGTGTTCTTAAAGGGGGGGTGTTAGGATATTTAGACACTTAGGATTTAGTTAAGATTAACTTGGTCTAATGTGCCTTAAGGTAAAAGTGTGTTTCTTTAGTATGCATTAGTATGCATTTGTAGTTATGTAATATGACAATCAAGATATGTTCTAGACATAAAGTGATCTAACGAGTCATATTCTCCTCAATACTAATGACTATACTTATATGTGGCTTGACACCCGATTGGTCCATGATATCTATTTAAAGAGCATGGAGGGTCATTTGTTGAAGATGGACTATGAGAAACTCTTTTGTATGTATTTTGATTTTGCATTAATATATTGCATCTAATGGTTGTGTTAGTTGGGGTTGTGGACTGTTTCCCTTTTCGAGGGTTTTAACCACATAAAAACACTTGTGTATTGATCTTTGTTCTGGTTGTGTGAACAGTTGCTTAAAGTGTTCATCCTGTATGGAAATACCCTATTTTGTTGAACATCCACTTGGATTGTTATAAAATTTAAATGAAATCTATATGCATACAAGTTAGTATGCTTTTGTTTCCATGCCAAACATAATGAGAGATTTTCCTCTAAATGGAAAATAGTCCTTTAGAATAAATAATGACAACTAAATTTATCCAAACTTTAGTTGGACAAAATACATTTTGTTTAATAACAAATAAACAAAAATTGTGTGAACTTCTATATATGTAAAGTGGTCATGAGGACTTGGATGTTTTCACTACGTTATGCTCGCATGCTTTCTTTGGATTTACAAATTGCAGAACTGATAATGAGATAAGCTCCTCCTCAAGGAGGTGCCAAGGAGTTGGTACAAGATATGGTAATGAATGTGTCACTTTAACTTAAATTGAGCAAACATGGATATATATTTGTTAATGCAATGAAAGCTTGATCTATCATTTGTTAAATTAAACCAATAACAAATAATCATTCACAATAAAATTTTATCTTATCCTTATAGTAATGGTTATTTAATCGATTTTCGGTTTGGTAAATTAGACCATTAAGTTTGATTCATGCATAATACAGTTTTATATTATTGCTACATTTTTTTTTTTTTATGTAGATTACAACTTATTGCATACATAAGCTACATGTAGGGTGGATGATCCATCAAATGTTTTTGATAAATAATGTAGTGTACAGATTGAATATGGAACTTGATCATTTTGAATTTTGAATTTTGAATTATGATAAGTAATTTGAAATCTATATTAAATTTATATATAGTTGAGTTATAAATATTGAAATGGAGAGCTTCACAACAAGTTACATACCAAACACTTAGGTTTGGTTGGATCAATGTTGTTTGCAGACATCATGTCAAAGTTTAGTAATATTTGATATGTGAATCATACAGTGAGGATAAAAGTTGTTATGTGGTGTTGTTAGTGTGACTTAAAGGTGGTATTTTCCTTAGGCATAGTTATGTGGAGCACAATGATTGATAGTATATGTCTCATGTTTTCCAATTAATCTCCTCATATCTTTGGACAAGTTCGTAGCATTGCTTGAAGAGATAAAACATCCCACTTTCCTACTTAAAATTGTAGATTGTGTATAGTTCCACCATATTCGATATAATTGTAAGAGCTTCTCCTTTGATGTGAACTAGAGGCCTAAGAACATGACCTGGAAGTACAAGCAATTCCATGAAACAATTCTTGTAGATACATCTAGGATTAGGGGTGTAGTGGGCGATGGGGGTTGGTGTGACAACAACAAGAGAGGGGAGACGGTGAATGATAGCACTACGAAGGCAAGGTAGGGAAACCCAGTTTCCAAATATTGACAAAAGTTGCACAATGATGTATTGACAAAGTTGCATAATGATGCATTATGTCCTGAATCGATACTCGAAGGAATTTGTTGAAACTTATGCTTGACCTTATTGTATGCCATCCATGCATTTATGCTTTGTGCACTTGCATATTTTATGATCGACGCTTGACATCATTTTCTCTAGATTCTTGTGACCAATATCTAGGAAATGAAAAGTCCTACATGCATGTAAACACAGAACAAGGGTGATCCACTTCACTATATTGAAACCACTAAGCCAAATAAGCTTGAGTCTCTATATGAGACCCCCGTTCGACCAATGCATTTGAACACTATTACCTCTTGATAAAAACTCAACTACGCACCAAATGCCCATAAAAACTATAACATTTGAGCATTCTAGACTTACATGTTTTCCATCATAAACTTACTTTATATATCCAAAATTAAAACATCATAAACTTAATTTATATATCCAAAATTAAAAAAAAAAAAAACTTAACCATTCAAATAAAAACACATAAACCTATATGCATAGATCATGTTAAAATATGTACTATTCATATTACATTTTAACATGTAATATAACACAAACCCAAATGCTAATAAATCATGTTAAAATATGTATTGATAATAATAATAATAATAATAATTTGTTTTTAAGGTAAGAGTTAAACCATACCAATGAGACCTCCTTATTTGTGGGACAAGGGACTTCTCTTTCCAACCCAATTTGAACTTGTGAACTTGTTACCTCTTAAGAAAAAACACATGTTATATTACATTTTAACATGTATTATAACACAATCACGCAAATGCTAATAACATGTTGTATGACCAACCTAATAACCATGGTGATCCAATCGTCAAATAACATCGACTATTTAAACTATGTCGCTACAATGTTGCAGTGCTTTGAATTATATTTACAGTTATCCATGAAAAATAGTCCAGATTTCCACATCAGGTATCGGGGAAGGCGAAACGTTCAAGTATTGAGGCACTTTAATGCATGATTCTGATTCTCTTCTTTATTTTGTTTGACGAGCTGGCGATCGGCAATTTTTGAGTTTGGGATTCAAAGATATGTGACCANAGATTTCCACATCAGGTATCGGGGAAGGCGAAACGTTCAAGTATTGAGGCACTTTAATGCATGATTCTGATTCTCTTCTTTATTTTGTTTGACGAGCTGGCGATCGGCAATTTTTGAGTTTGGGATTCAAAGATATGTGACCATACTTACGGCATAAATTGGGTTTCATGTTTTGATTTTGCAGCTTCAGAAAAACCCATCTCATGATATTCCGTGTGAATATAGAAATTCTGAAAATATTTTATGCTAAATGAGGTTAGAAAAGCCGATTTAAAATTTCTAGAGCCTGCTAGGAGATGGAAATGAACTCTTCAAGCATTGAGAGGAAGATGGCAGTGATGTATTTGGAGCCATTGACACCCGTTCAATATTGTAGAATGACCACAGATGAAGCCAATAATAGATTTATTTACCCTGTCAAAGGACTGTCCACTGCTACTATCCCTAAAATGCAATGCAATGCCGACAGTATATCCATTGAAGACATCAGAACATACTGTTTAGGAGGTCGTTTGAACGAGGCGCTGAACATTTTGCAAAGAACACACAACACTGTGAACTCTTCAACCTGTGTATCTCTCTTGCAGGGTTGTATTCATAAAAAATCTTTACACGGGGGTAAACGAATTCATGCTCACATCAGTAAGAGAGGGGTTTTGCAAAACATACTTGTACAGAATACACTGCTCAATATGTATATCAAGTGTGGGAGTGTGGATGATGCTGCCAGAGTTTTTGACCAAATGCCCAAACGAGATGTCTGCTCATGGACTGTTATGATTGCAGGTTATGCAAGGCATGGATCTCCTGAGGAGGCACTGGCTCTGTTTCACCGAATGCAGGAAACAGGCGTCCAAGCCAATCAGTTTACCTTTGCCAGTGTTCTGCCAGCATGTGCCAAATTGACAGCTCTGGAACAAGGTGTGGAGATCCATCAACAGATAACAAGATGCGGGTTTCAGTCTGACATGGTTGTGGTGAGTGCCCTTGTAGACATGTATGCAAAATGTGGGAGCATAGAGACTGCACGTGATTTGTTTGACAAAATGTCTAAACCAGATGTTGTCTCATGGACAGCTATGATTGCAGGCTATGCAAGGCGCGGACCTGCACAGGAGGCATTGTCACTATTTCATCAAATGCAACGAACAGGTGTTAAACCCAATCAGTTAACGTTTGCTAGTGTTCTTGCTGCATGTGCAAATTTGGGCTCTCTGGAAGAGGGTTTCACAATCCACAATGAGATATTAAGAAGGGAAATTGAGTCTGATATCATTGTGATGAATGCCCTAGTAGAGATGTATGCAAAATGTGGGAGAGTAGAAAATGCACGTGCCTTGTTTGACAAAATACCCAGACCAGATATTGTCTCCTTGACAGTCATGGTTGCAGCTTACGCAAGACATGGACCTGCAGGCGAGGCACTGGCATTGTTTCACAGAATGCAACAAATAGGCCTAAAACCTAATGAGTTTACCTTTTCCAGTGTGCTTTCAGCATGTGCCAACTTGGCATCTCTAGAACAGGGTGTGGAGATTCATGAAGAAATAATAAAATGCGGATTCCAGTCTGATGTAGTTGTGATGAATGCTCTCGTAGATATGTATGCCAAATGTGGGAGTATAAAGAAGGCACGGGAAATATTTGACAAGATGCATCAACGAGATGTTGTCTCATGGAATACTATGATTACAGGATGTGCACAAAATGGGTTTGTTGATGATGCCCTGGACCTCTTTGGCAAAATGCCCAAAAGAAATGCATTCTCCTGGACAGCAATAATTGCAGGACTTGCACAAAATGGGCTTGTTGATGAGGCCGCGAAACTCTTTAAGGAAATGCCTTGTCAAGACCTAGTCTCCTGCAATGCAATGATTGCAGGATATGTACAAAAGCAGCTTGTTGACGAGGCTCTAAAACTCTTCCAAAAAATGCCTCAAAGAGACATATTCTCTTGGACAGCTATGATTGCAGGATTTGCACAGAATGGGCATGTTGATGAGGCTCTTAACCTATTTAAGGAAATGCCTCAACAAGCACTGGTCTCATGGAACGCAATTATTGCAGGTTTTGTACAGAGTGGACACTGTGAGGAGGCGCTGAAACTTTTCCAACAAATGCAAATGGCAGGTGTAAGACAAGATGCAACAACCTTCTCGAGTATCCTCCCAGCTTATTCTGACTTCGGAGCTTTGGAACAGGGTATGGAGGTCCATGAGAAAATAATTCGAAGTGGATTTCAGTCTGATGTCTTTCTAATGAATGCCCTGATAGACATGTATGCAAAATGTGGGAGTATACAAAAGGCACGTGAAATATTTGATGAAATGAATCAAAGAGATGTTGTATCCTGGACAATAATGATTTCAGGATATGCAATGCATGGCAGAGGGAAGGAAACCCTCAATCTCTTTGAAGAAATGAAACACTCTGGTATAAGCCCTGACCATGTCACCTTAATTCATGTTTTGTCTGCATGCAGTCATGCAGGCTTACTGGATGAGGGCTATCAATACTTCAATTGCATGAATGAATGCTATCACATCACACCTACAATTGAGCATTATAGTTGCATGGTTGACCTCCTTGGACGTGCTGGGCGTCTGGATGAAGCGAAAAATTTCATTGACAAAATGCCTATAAAACCTAATACTACTGTGTGGATTCGTTTGCTTGCTGCTTGTAGAGTGCATAACAATGCAGAGCTTGGAGAATATGTGGCAGAACGCATTTTTTGAGTTGGACTCTAGAGACCCTGCAGCTTATGTGCTTCTCTCAAACATATATGCTGCAGCTGACAGGCAGGAGGACATTGAAAAGTTACGGAAACTGATGAAAGACAGAGGCCTAAACAAGATACCTGGATGCAGTTGGATTGAGATCAACAAACAAGTGCATGCTTTTGTCATTGGTCATAGGTCACACCAATAAATGCAGTAAATCTATACAATATTGGATAGGTTGTCTCGGGAGATGAAGATGTCAGGTATGTTCTTGATACAAGGTTCGTGCTGAGTGATGTAAATGGAGGAGCGAATTTTTTGCCTCCATAGTGAGAAACTGACAAATGAATTTGGGTTATTAAACACTTCTCTGGGGGCAATATTACATTTGTCAAAAACCTTAGAGTGTGTGGAGATTGCCACTCTACAATCAAATTCATCTCAAAGGTTGTAACACAAGATCTCCTTGTAAGGGATGCTAACTACTATCATCATTTCAAGGATGGAAAATGCTCACGCACGGATTATTGATAATGCTAATTGTTACCCCTCAAATTGTATAGACAATTTGAGGTTCTTTCCATCAGTTTGGAGATCCATAGGTCACACCAATAAATGCAGTAAATCTATACAATATTGGATAGGTTGTCTCGGGAGATGAAGATGTCAGGTATGTTCTTGATACAAGGTTCGTGCTGAGTGATGTAAATGGAGGAGCGAATTTTTTGCCTCCATAGTGAGAAACTGACAAATGAATTTGGGTTATTAAACACTTCTCTGGGGGCAATATTACATTTGTCAAAAACCTTAGAGTGTGTGGAGATTGCCACTCTACAATCAAATTCATCTCAAAGGTTGTAACACAAGATCTCCTTGTAAGGGATGCTAACTACTATCATCATTTCAAGGATGGAAAATGCTCACGCACGGATTATTGATAATGCTAATTGTTACCCCTCAAATTGTATAGACAATTTGAGGTTTCTTTCCATCAGTTTGGAGATCTGATAGATCTCAAGCCAGCAGAATCAAACTTGTAAGTCAGAGTATTGCTGATATGAACAGGGGGATCTACTGTTCTATCAAATATGAATGACACGTCTGGTTTGGGGGCATCCTGGTTGCATGAGATATCCACATACTTGCTCATAGGGCAGAGCATTGTTGCAGGCATCTGAATCTTTGAAGGTTTGAAGAAGACATGCTACTCAGATTTGTGTGTTGGCAGAGTCCTTAGATTGTCTCATCATTGAGCAATGGCTGAAGAAGTGTTGTTCCTGATCTGTTGGTTTGAGTACTGTTCGAAATTGTTACATTATCTCAATTATGGGATTTAAATAAGGGTCTCTACAATGAAAACACTAAGACTTTACCATTTAACCACAAACCATTTGGACTGGAATTTATGTTATCTCGTGATGATTAAATTCAACATCTTTATGCAACCATTCAGATGTGTATAGCTTGTCATGACCAGCGACATGATAGAATTTTTTCCCTATAAATAAATGTTTCCACATGGTAGAATTTTGTGTAACTGGTACATGTGTTTCAACACCACTGCAGTCTGCCATCAATCAATAAAACTTACTAGAATATGTTTATAAGGAGACTGCGTTGGTTTTTTTTAGAAACTATTCGACATTTCAATCCCAGAGTAGGGATCATCATCAAGAGTTTAATAAGCTCAAATGAATAGTTTGTTTATTGTAAAAGATTAATAAGTGATAACCCTTATCTAAAGATGTCAGCTGACCATAATGACCAGGGTTATTATTATTGTTTATTTTAGCTTTTGAAGGACAAACTTCCACGTCTTGCTTAGCTTTAGACCCTCATCTCTGTTCAAATTGTTCTCATTTAATTCAATTTCCATGGCCTCCCATATCTTTATTTTTCCATAGTGATCCATTCTTGCAATGATCTTAGCATCTTCTATGCATATATGGTGACCAGTGTTGTGGGTGTGTTCAACCAAAGCTGATTTTTTAATTCTGTTATGCCTCAGGTCTTCACAATGTTCACTTAACCTTATTAGAACTGATCTTCTGGTTTCTCTGATGTATTGTTTACCCCAATAACATGGGATTGAATATACACCTTTTTTATTTTTTGAATCAGTAGTATCTTTGACATGATCAAATAAATTATTTATTTTGTTAGGGGACGAGAAAGAGACCTTAATGTTTCCCTTCTTTAGAATCTTTGCAATCTTGTCAGTGGTACCTTTTATGTAAGGAAGGCTTATAGATTTTGTAACAACCCGCTCTGGCACACTGAGTGAACTTATTCTTTGAGGACACTTGCTCGCAAGTGATCCGGATTATTATGCTATTAAAACATTTGATTTTGATTATGAGGCGTTATGGGTTGATGACTTGTTGTTTTACTACATTGACGTAGACAGGTGTTATTAACTCGGTTCACTGAGTGTGCAGGATTTTGGACCTCAAGGATACAGAGGCATCGAAGGAACCCCTTGGACTCCGGATCGAGCCAGGGAGTATACCATTGGGGTTTGATTGTTTTACTATGATATTAGTGCATCTAATTATATGATATGATATGGATATATTCTGACATGATTCGTTGATGATGCAGGCTGACGATAACTTGCCGACCAGACTCACATGTAGAGTAAAGGGGTCACGCACGACTACCAGAGATGTTGAGGGAGAGCTGTGGACAGCAGCCCTGCCACAGCCTACTGGCACTCCCACCGTGGCTAGAACTGTAGGTTAATGATTACCTAGTTCAAAAGGATCCACGATGCCATGAGGGAAGACTGCAACAATCGCTCACGATGATTCTAAGGGTCGCGCAATAAGGCGAGGGCCTTATTCCTTAGAGGCCCTTAGTCTCCCACAAGTTCACCTGGCGGAGTATTGACTCCAAGGGTTATTGATGTCTACCAAGTCAGTCAAGAGGCGAGTGACACTCTTGGAGCACGTAGTGCGTCCTGAAGGGCACGTTGCGCAAGAGAACAGATGAGGCTAGTGGCACCCTTGGAGCACCTAGTGCGTCCTGAAGGGCACGTCGCGTTGTTGATGATAGAGGAATGAACCTAGATGGTCTTAGGACAAATAACATGTTAAGTATTTTTAAAACAATTTCCCTAATTAAATGTCGCTTAGTACAAAATTTAAGGTCTAAGTCTAAATTACGCTAGTGGTAAAATTTTGTCTATCTATAAAAAATAAAAAATAAAAATAAATAATAATAATAAAAATAAAAACAACCTAAATAATAATTATGATCTTCGTTAAATCTTGTAACACGAAGGGAGTAAGAAAATTTAATTTATTCATAAAAAAAAAAGTCTGTTGAAATAAAATTTAAAAAGGAAATTAAATGTTTTATTATTTTTGATAATTTAAATTATATTAATTAAAAGATAAAAGGAAAAAAGGGTTAAATTCCACACCTGCCTTTTTAAGTTCTAATTAAAAAGGGAAAAGAGGGAAAATCTAAAATTTTAGGAAACTAGGAAAAAGGGTAAACATAAAAAGGGAAAAAGAGGAACATAAGGGAAAAAACGGAAGGTCAAACTTAGTAAAACATCTACCATTTAAGCGCTTTCTAATTTAAACTGAACTAACAATTTAATAAAATGGAAAGTTATTAAAACCTGTAAGAGAATTTGGAGACACCTAGGAGTTACTCTAGGAGTAACTCTAAGTGGGTGAGGGAAATAAAGATAATTAATTAATTAAAGAAGTTAATTTATGGAGGAATGAAGGGGATGGGTGACACTTGTACGGGGAGGAATTTTTAGGAATTTAATTATAAAAACTTAACTAAAAGAGAATTTTTGGAAAGTAAGGAACCACGAAACTCTATATAATGAAGGGAGGTGATGGAGGTTGGGGGATCTTCTGTTTGCGTAACTTTACGCTGCAGAATTATCTACTTAACTGACTTAACTTGTGGGAGTTGGGATACCGAGCTCGGTGAGGAGTGGTAGCTCGACCTTGCAAGGCGAGCTGGGAGATAGTCGAAATATCTGGATAGCGAGTGTGTGGCCCCTTTGCGGCTCGGGGGACTAAGGGGGAAGAAGAACACCCCTAGCATTCGCTGGGAGGTACCGGTGAAGTCTTGTCGGTTGGCAAGCGGGAGTTGCACGGAGCGCGCGGACGTCACTCAGAGTAGGCGATCAGGCAATGGTACGCTCTCTTCATTTTGGTATAGTAGATGTTGTAGGTTTTATGCTTGGATCTGCAGGTTTGACTAGGTAAGTAAATTGATTGTCTAGATGGTTTTCTGTAATTTTCTTAGCCTAAATCGATGATAGATTGATTCCCATGGCTTCATTTCCCTGTACGTCTTGATCACATTGTTGTGTTGATTGTGACCTTCATGGTTGTTTAGCCTTCGTCCCTAGCTCACCAGTACTCGCCTGAGCAGTCGGCCAGGAGCTTGGTCTACGGTCGTCGCCTTAGCGTTAAAAGACCTATGGATCTCAACGCCCTGCTTTTCTGTGGGAGGATGATGAGTGAAGGACGAATCTGTTAGCCGACTACCCTTGATGTTTGTCCTTGGCTGATTGTTGATTCCGCCATCTGGCAATGACCTCTGTGTGTGGATTATCTCGTGTCCTGGTTGGTTTTCTCTATGCCTTGACTGATAGAACCCTGCAAATTTTGATGTTGGCGAAGTTTTTGACTCTGTGTTTTCATATCTTGCTGGACATTCCTTGCGTTTACTTACCTCTGCACTTGATTTACTTGAAGACACTCAGCTTGTGTTTCCCCCTTGAGTGATAATTTATAAGCTATGCGGACGACGTTTTATGACAGTATATTTTATTGCATGAGGGCGTTTCTTGATATGTCTACAATTTTTGGTATGTATTAATGGACAGCCTATGGTACATCAACAATTTCGTAATTAATAAACAACAATACCCTGAATCCTCTTCCATTAATAGGTAGTGAGTCTCTACCTCGATCGACATTGAATGCTTGCCTCTGCGTTAGGATGATTGATGAATGCGTATTATCTAGAGATGGGTTTGTTTTTACCCTGAGTTAATACGTTTTTACAGTATGATGAATGCGTTTTTATCTGGATCGGATTGTTTTTTTTTACTCTGAGTTCTGTATTTTTACCACAAATTACCTGTTAATATTCCTCCGATTTTTACCGTGAATTACCTGTTAATGTTCCTGTGTTTTTATATTTCGTTATTTGCATGACGAATGCTACTTCTTCGGCTACACTTTGTTGACATGGGGGCAAAATTTGCCCAACAAACCTCTTTATTTCTAGTCAGTTGTTGATTGTCCGACGCTCGACCACTACCTATTTTTGCTGACAGCCAGTGCATAACTGATTACGATGAACTTTACTTCTGGTCTTTAGATGGCATTTTTTTTTAAGGAAGAAACCCAACAAATTAATTTAAATTGCATGTAATAAAATCAACGAATTCCTCGAGTTTGTAAACTCAGCGAGTAACTTGAGCGAAGTTATTTGAATGATTAAACTCAACGCTTTATTTGCATGTTTTAATAGACGCAGCGAATAAACTCAGAGAATTAGTAAGTGAACCGGAAGATATATAGATTAATGGCAATACTATTAACCATATTATATCACTGTAATAAAACTAGAAATCTTTCGTTCTATCTATTCAATCGATCCAGGCATCGAGTGGGTATATGGAAGATATATAGATCTTCACCCTTGCCCATTTCTTTATTGAGATAATTTCATGGGGGTTATCCCATTCCCTTTTATTCCGCCGAATTCCATTCAGGTATGAATTTTGGAGCGCAACGAGGGAAGGAAAAGACGGGGAATGAATAAGAACAAAGACCTTGAAGGTTGGTCTTAGCTGGAAGGTAACAACTATTAAATGTAATTTCTTATTTATTGCGCTAATCAGATTTTGTTTGTGATTCAGTGCCATTACTCATTCTCTGATGCATATATTTAGTTTCATTTTGCGCGAATTTATTAACTGTAATAAACTCAGCGAATAGAGCGTTATGCACCCAACGGTTTATCAAGCGTCCTCATTTATTTTCCTTGAGAACAACTTTATAAACCACACCGTTCTGGACAGCTAGTTAATCTGGTGAAATTTACTCTAATACCCAACGAACTTACCTTTAGAGTTCATTTCGTAACCACATCTTTTTCCTTTTTGGGGTTATCTTTGTTACTTTTCAATATCAACGGATATCACTCCTTTTGGGTAATTGAAGCTTTTGTTTCTTGAATTTGTCATAATTGTCATAATATGCTCATAATTATAATAATGTTGTAGTTTGATGCTCTACTTTGGATGTAATCAATTAATCTCTCTTAAAAGCAAAATGTTTAACCCTTGAGTGTTGAGAGGGATACCCACTCTAGTTGGTGGAATCCTTCATTTAGCCTAAAGAAGGAAGGCTATCAACGTCCAATGGATTCCTTACATAGTTCTTTCCATAGGAACACCTTGAGGATTAATAGGAGTATTGGCATTTAGCGTTTAGTTAAATCCTTTAGAAGGATTATGAACCCTAGCGCATTCAGAATCTCTATATACATGTTTCTATTTAGACATTTCCCCTTGAAGAAATTATGGTTGTTTCGAGCCCTGGATTGTGTATGTTTGAGGAACAAAAAGGGAGAAAATAAATGAAAACTTTAAATCCTTTGAGGCCTTAAGTTTACCTCATTAAAGATATTAAAATCTCAATGGATGTAGTTTGGAAGGTTGTGAGGAATGATGTGGTCCTCCCCACCCACGTTTCATTCTTAAATGATTTGAATGAACTCTTAATTGAGTAACAAGGTAATTGCTAAGTCTGGAAAAAAAAAATTGCACCTTCTACTTCGCTGGTAGTCATAAAGACGGGGTTGTTACATATGGTATCAGAGAAGGTTCAACCCTGCGACTGTGGATCGCCATGTTTCCATTGCAGTGAAGCTTGAGTTGGCTTAGTGCTAACTAAAAACTTAACTTGTTCTTGTGGCGATGTCGATTAGAGGGTGCCACAAAGTTTCATGGCGGTTGCCGTGGACAGAGGTGCGACGCCTCCAGAAGAGTCGCGCCCTCAGAGTCTAGCCCCAAGGGGAGGAACAAGTCCTTGGGCTGGATCCGATTGTTGTAATGGATGATGATGGCTTGACAAGGTGCTTCCGGGGAATGTCAGAGGCCTTGATTCACCATCTGTATTGAGATAAGGCCAGGGCGCCTGTACCCCGGAGGGTTCGCAGCACGCCCAACCAGTATCGTTAGTATTCACTTCAAACTCGAGATGGTCAATTACTGAGTTCTTTGGTGCCCCAGACAACACACCCGCCAAGGCATGGTGCGAGAGTATGGCGACGTGCTTGCGCTTCACAATTATACTTCCAACACAAAGGTCCGCATGGAGGTCCTCCACTGAAGGGGAGCGCTCTTCCATGGTTGGAGACGCTCCTATAATTTGATTATGATCGTCAAAGACGTGTCATGGGAACTGTTCGAGGAACGGTTCTAGGAGGGGTACCTTTCTGAGGAATTCATTGAGCGAAAACTCAACGATTTCGACGCCTCGTGATGAGGCAACCGCATGGGCCCAAGTACGAGGCCCGTTTTAGAGCGGCTTCGGTGTGCTCTACACCAAATTACCCCGAAACGTAAGGTCAAGAAGTTCGAGTTTGGTCTTATTGTTAGAATTCAGCGTCTACTTCGGGTACTAGGATTACTGGACCGAAGAAAGTGTGTTGGACTGTGGGGAGCCACAGTGCCAACGCGACTGCCAAGAGGAAAGCACCGGAGCATCTGGATCAGCCGAACCCACTACCGTGGGAGTTTTGGGCAAGGCCCATCAGATTCATGCAGCGGTGAATAACCGCCAGGTAGAGCATCAGTCGAATGTGCTCGAGACGACAGGTACCATCGCTGACCAGACCCTTA
>SNQJ01S0036598.1:28683-77470 GCA_010110895.2 Picea sitchensis
ATAAATGTTTGGCAATATTTTTGTAAAAATATTCAAATTTCTAAGGATTTTATATAGTTTTTATAAAATTTTGGCGATTTTTAAGGTAAAATAATTTTATCCTATAGAATTTGGGTGAATCATTTTTAAAATAGTGAATCTCGCTTTTGGAAAAACCATGGAAAATTAGCCCATGAGCGAAATTTAGTCCCTAAAATCATCCATGCACCACACATCGCTTTGAATCCGACAGTCAGGATTCACATCATATTTCGGGTTTTGGGAGTTTCAATTAACAACTGAAATCCTTGAAGTGAGATTTTTCAGAGTCTCAGATCTCCTGACACATACTCCCCCTGACGACCAACAGTCGAGATTTACTTCGACGATTTCACTTCCTCCTCATCCACAATCTTCTGAATTTGTGGATCTTGCGCCACCTGTCCCTCTTGATGATGGACGATTCCTAGTCATTTCGGGACTTCGAAACTTTGGCAGTCTGCTCTACTCTACGCTTCAATAAACTTAAATCTCACATATATTTCCCAGATCCAATGATCTGGAACGCTCTCCCCTCCCTCTTGGACGGATCTTAGTTGGTGATTCGGGAAACCTTCAAAATTCTTACTTTCTTTGAAGATCTTTCCTGCTATCTCTCCTGATATTTCTCGCCTTCTTCTCCTTTGACTTCTTAAAGATCCACTTCAACACTTAGTCAAATTTTGGATCTGTGCACTCCTTGCAACAGATTCTTACACAAGATTTGGGTTCTTGCAGACGACTATGCATGCCTTGCAACAGTCACTTTTCACTCCTTTCAAAGGGAAAGTTTCACATTATCTCTTTTGAGCTTTGGAATCGAAACATATTCCGTTAATGCACTCCTTACGGATTGTGTGCACACCTTGCACAGACTCAATCGAAGAGATACAATTGAAACTTATGCAAAGATCTCACAATTTCATATATTTGTAACGAAATTCATTCATTAATGAAAACAACAATAACAGGGAATTGCAAACAATAACACCACCATGCATTGGATCAATTTTTCTCTGTTATATCCATTCAAAATTAAATGGCTACAGTTATGATCAAAACAACAAACAAAAATTCATAAATTTCCTACTAACTCGCAACAACCTCATTTGGGCGTACCAAACCTCTATTTATCTTAGAGGGTTCTTAGGGTTCCCCCTGACTACTTGTCTACTCGAAAACAAAACCTAACTGCTATCTTAGTTTAGTTACATTCAATACTAGGAGTGAAAACTCCCATATTACTCGTGATCATTCAGCTTCCAAGCGTTTGATCTTATTCCGTTTTTCAATCAGCTCCAAAATATTCATAGTAAACGCCAGCGTTTAAGATTCTGAAATGATTCCAAGGCGTTTGGTTGTCCTGCCACACATGCTCACTGACAATGCTCCTACATCAATATCCATATACATAGATAACAATATATGCAGATTTCCATAAATATAATATAGGATTTCTTCTTATCTAAATCATATGTCAGTATACAATAAAAAAAAATACCAAGAAGTCCTACCTAAATATGAATCACAAGTTCATGCAATAGGGGCATTACATTAAGAATGAAATCTAAACAATGATATTTTGGTGTCAAAACGTAACTTTCTACTTATATATGCACAAAACAAGCACTATTCCAGTAGAATCATATTCCACCTCTTATTCACTATATAAGCTAAATATTATAGCAAAGGTTGGGATCTATTCATTTGATGTTTTTAAAAAATCTATAGAGGAGTGAATTTGTATTGTCGATATGTGCTTATCCATTATTCCATAAAAGGATGGAGTAGATCATTAATACAACCAAGAATAAATACAAGGACATAGAAATGAAACCACTTCATAACAATGAAAACAAATCGAAGACACAAATATTTTACCCTAGAAACCCAAATGGAAACACTAACTTCGAATGGTTGCTCAACTTTCATTTTGACAATATCTGGTTACAATGTAATTCATAGCTCCTTATGTGTACTCCCCTCCTTGTCCAAAATATCCTTTGAGAGTGAAAGTACAAAAAGAAACATGGAGATATTTGGTAATAGGAAGACCAACAAGCCCGACCTTTCGCTTTTCATTCCTTAATATTTTCTCTCCTATTAATTTTTTTTTTTCATTTCTTTCTCTCTTTTGTCTCTTTTAATTTTACATTTGTATTTTCTTTAATAGTTTATCTAACCTTCATTAATCACCTAATTACACTTGTAGGTTCTTAGTCTTACAACCACTCACTTGTTTGGATCCATTTCATATAAAAAGGGATCAAATTAGAGGAGAAGCCACTATGATAATTAGGGTTTTAGATCTTGTTTTGTTAACCTATCAATGAAGATAATTAGGGAAATTAACTTAGTTTTTAGATTCGTTTTTACCATCAAATGAGCATAGGAAAGTAAACTAACAAGCTAACGTTAAATTACAAGAAATTCGGTTTTAGATCTGTGTTAGAAGGTTGTTTAGATGAGGTAGGGCCTCTAGAGAATGCTAGTTTTTCCAAGAACTTGGAAACAAAGGAGTCAAGTTGGGAGTCAAGGTGGGATGTAATCTGGATAACAATGTTGTATTTGATGTCCTACTTCATTTCCTCTTTCATGTAGTCTAGGTTAGTGTATATCTAGGAATTGATGCAGGTTTCAAGTTCTTGGGTGTAGGTGTGTGCCATGGTGAAGGGGAAAAATAGGAACAGGGTGGTTGGTCTGTGAAAATAAAGGGTTACTAGTGAAGTGTACCACTAGAATCAGTATAAAGAGAGGAATCCATAGGAATAAGTGGGAAATAGGGGGGTCAGAAAGCGTGGGTGGATCCACAGAAAAAAAAGGCTTAGAAGTGATAGATACTACTGCAACCAGGGTGAGAAGGGAAATGGGATAAGCCCCAAATATGGATGCTAAGGGGTTTGGGTCCACAGGAAAATGTTGGAATATTCACCAATACTAAGAGCCGGGGTGAATCAATATTGAGCACCTTTTACCATTTTTATCCATAACATGTAAACATTAAGTTATCAACAATCCATAACTTATGATTGCATTTAATATATCATCAACATATAACATNTCACTTGTTTGGATCCATTTCATATAAAAAGGGATCAAATTAGAGGAGAAGCCACTATGATAATTAGGGTTTTAGATCTTGTTTTGTTAACCTATCAATGAAGATAATTAGGGAAATTAACTTAGTTTTTAGATTCGTTTTTACCATCAAATGAGCATAGGAAAGTAAACTAACAAGCTAACGTTAAATTACAAGAAATTCGGTTTTAGATCTGTGTTAGAAGGTTGTTTAGATGAGGTAGGGCCTCTAGAGAATGCTAGTTTTTCCAAGAACTTGGAAACAAAGGAGTCAAGTTGGGAGTCAAGGTGGGATGTAATCTGGATAACAATGTTGTATTTGATGTCCTACTTCATTTCCTCTTTCATGTAGTCTAGGTTAGTGTATATCTAGGAATTGATGCAGGTTTCAAGTTCTTGGGTGTAGGTGTGTGCCATGGTGAAGGGGAAAAATAGGAACAGGGTGGTTGGTCTGTGAAAATAAAGGGTTACTAGTGAAGTGTACCACTAGAATCAGTATAAAGAGAGGAATCCATAGGAATAAGTGGGAAATAGGGGGGTCAGAAAGCGTGGGTGGATCCACAGAAAAAAAAGGCTTAGAAGTGATAGATACTACTGCAACCAGGGTGAGAAGGGAAATGGGATAAGCCCCAAATATGGATGCTAAGGGGTTTGGGTCCACAGGAAAATGTTGGAATATTCACCAATACTAAGAGCCGGGGTGAATCAATATTGAGCACCTTTTACCATTTTTATCCATAACATGTAAACATTAAGTTATCAACAATCCATAACTTATGATTGCATTTAATATATCATCAACATATAACATTATATACACAATACACAAGATTTTTACATGGAAACCCAAATGGGACAAAACCACAATTTTTTTTTTAATATATATCTTGAATGTTACATCCACAGGAAGAACCAACTTCCAAAATTCTTCTAGCATCAAATGGAAGGAGGCAACAACCCCCTATTTACAGGCTCCAACTAAAAGGAAGCTACAACTCCCTAAATTATCTAGCTCCAAATGGAAGGAGGCTCCAACCCCCTAGTTTATAAGATCAAACCTTAAGGAAGAACCAACTCCCTAGATTATCCATCTCCATCTGGAAGGAGGCTCCAACCCCCTATTTTTATGAGCACCAAATCAAACGAAGTTGCAACTCCCCTGCAAGCACCAACATGCTATCCAAAGACACCGATATTCACGTGCACCACCCAACCTCCCAGAAATATAAATAAGAGAATGAACCTATCACTGTAACTGTAACTAATACTGATACATCATCATCATCAACCTGTCATTATTTTTCTCACTATTTCTGCCATTGATGTTGACACTTCATCATCATGAAACCTAGTTCAACCACATAAATATTATGCCACGATCACCAATAATATCCCTCTACTCAATATCACCATGATATGCTTCAAACCATGTGTCAATATATGAATGAAGCATGTTCCAAGATATGCATCAAACCATGTGCCAAGATATACATCAAACCATGTGCCAAGACCTCCAAGATATCCCTGATATGCGAAAACTACCTCCAATACATGATTTAAACATGTGTTATACCTTCCAAGATATGCATCAAAGAATATACCAAAAGATTCAAGATACACCTCAAACTATATCCAAGATACAAGCCTCAAACATGTGCCAAGATAAACCTTAAGCATTTTCCAAACCATTCATGATATACCTCAAACCATTTACCATAACCATAAAAATATGCCTCAAGAATGTGCCAAAACATTCAATACATGCCTCAAGCACGTGTCGAAATATACATCAAACATGTGTCAAACCCTCCAAGGTATGCCTAAAAGCATATGCCATAACCTCTAAAATATTCTTCAAGTATATACCAAAATATCCAAGATATGCCTCAAGCATGAAAATCAAAACATATAGAGAGCCATACCTTTTATCATGTAAAGAAACTGGTGCACAATATCTTATATTATCAAACCTTCCTCATCTTAGACATCGAGAAGATAGAACCATCTTCAAGCTTCTCGTCTTCCTTGTTGGACTGGACTGGGAAACTAGTGGGGCCTTGCATGATGAGTCCTGTGAAACCTGCAGAGGCCTCGTGGGACACCCTATGCTTGAACCAAGAGGGTATATTCAATTAGGGTTACTAGAAACCCTTCTCCAATCCGCGGCTCTGAAACTGCCTTCCTTCTCACTCCTCCACTACTTCAGTTTCTCCAATAGATCACATTCTTGCTTTATGAAACTTTCTTGGCCATAATGAGAGGCTCTTTGATGGGTATTTGTAATTTTTCAAGTACCTCCTTTAATTGACTTTGAGTCAAAATGTAACTTCTTATTTACAACAAATTTTATGCTTTAATTAATTTTTGGGCTGACTTGTAATTTCTTATTGCAACCGTTTAAGGGATTTTTAACCATACTTTGCGGCTTCATATTTAAGAAGGTATTGATCTGGATTTTATGAGTAGAATGAAATGAATACAAATTATTATCAAAATATTCTTAAGAAAGAATAATAAATATACAGTAAAACTGGTTTCTATTGAATAAGGAAATAAGCCGAAACTGTAAAATGTAGCGGAAAGCAAGCTTGCTAGAATGGTGGTTGTTTATCTCTAAGAAGAGATGTGATGGATGTGCTCATTCGTAAGAAGATGATTACAGTGAGGCTCTGAAGACCTTTTTACAATAAAGAGGAATTTCAAAAACCCTAGACATCCAAAAACCTAAACCTAGTAGATGAAGCGCCAAAAGTCACGTGGGCCCCATTTGGGTAAGTTAATACATCAACTTCCCAGGGTTGTAATTTTTGCATACGATCTTCGTTTTATGCGCACGATAGCCTGTTTGAAATATCTATCCGAGGAGTAAAAATTTGGTCTTCAGACTTTGACTCCGTCTATAGTATAACTGTGGAGATCCCTAAAAACGTTTTTTAGGGCCTCAAAATGACCGCAAAAGATAGGGACCCGAAAACTAGGAAATAATTGCCAAACTAGAAAACTGCCAAAATGAGCCAGTTGGAATAGGTGGGAGGCCACCAACATCCATATGGATCAATCCTCTCCCCTTAGGAAGCAATGGTCTCCGTTGCGTTGAGTGCCTCCATTAGATGAGGAAATTTCTGCTGAATTAGGCCCCAGGTGAGCCACTTGCCTTGGTGCAGGAGCTGCCCTGGTTTGACAACTCGATAAAGATGGATCCTTTGTTGGCAGGTTCCCTTGAACCATTTTTCCACAATATGATCAATGAATTCCTGTTGTATGCATTCATGGTTGAGCTCTGTGGGTGTCATATGTTCTGCTATCTCTGAGGTATCCAATAATGGTGGGAAATAAGGTCGAAGGAGATCCACGTTTAATACTGGGTATAAGCCAAGGAAAGGAGGAATGTTGAGCTCAAAATAATTATCTCTCACAACCTTGGTGATGGTTTATGACCCATAATGGAGTGGGAGAATCTTCCGATGGGGTCATTTAAGGCGTTCTTTCTACAAGTTCAACCAAACTTTGTCGCCCACCTGAAACTTATGTGGCACCCGGTGTTGATCATGGCAATGCTTCTACTTGTCATTGTAATTCTATAGGATATCCTGAACCTATTGGAGGATGTGTTGGATCTTCTCAATGAAATGAGTGGCTTTGTTAGCATCAGTTAGAGCAGGAGATGAGTTGAATGAGGTGACTGCAATGGGTAGTGCAACATCTATGGGACCCAATGGTTGGAATCCCAACCCCACCTGAAAGGGGTTTTGGACGGTTGAGCTATGAAAGGATCAGTTGTAGCTATGTTGAATGTAGGGAAGACTCTCATCCCATGTGCAAGGGTTCTTGGAATTATACATGCACAAGATATGCACGGTCATTCGATTTACATCCTCGGTTTGGCCATCTATCTTGGGGTGGAAGGCCGTGGATTTGGTGAGCTTGATGTCCAACAGTGACCAGAGGCTCGAGAAAAATGTGATGAGAAATCGACTATCCCTATATGAGACAATGGTTTGTGGGATTCCAAAATGTACCCATACCCATTCAAAGAAGAGCTTGGTAGTGGTTTCTACTATGATGCTCTTCTTGTAGGCGACCATAATCACCATCTTAGAAAAGCAATAAAAAACTACAAAAACAAAGTCAATTCCTCGCTTGGTGGATGGGAGGCTCGACATGTGGTCCATTGAGATGGATTCCCATGGCCTATCAGGAGTAGGAAGAGGGGTGTACATTCCCTATTTCTTAGTGGTCGGTTTGGAAATAACGCAGGAAGTGCAGGACCCGATATACTTCTTGATCTCCTGTCGAAGTTTCATCAAGTAGAAATTTTTTTGCAACATCACAAATCTATTTTCGATGATGAAGTATCTTGCCACCCGATTGTAGTGGGCTTCCCAGATCAAATTTTCTCACTCGCTTGATAGAACACAAATATGGCCCAAACAACGCAACAACCCATCCCGAAGATGGAAATTAGTGAGAACTGCATTTGTGGCCAACATTTGGTAGTTGGTGGTGAAGTTCAGATCTGTCTCATAGAGTTGGGGCCATCCATAGGTCTCATGGCCGAAAGAGTCTAGAACCGCAGTGAGTGTCGCGACTGGTGGTCTTATGAGGCAATCAATGACACGGTTGGTGCTTCTTGTTTTATACTTGATGTTGAGGTGGAATTGTTGCAAGTATGTGGACCACTTCTGATGGTGGTCATTCTGCAATTTCCTTATGTCTGCATGAACTGTAGTGGATTATGATCAGTGTGGATGAATTTCTCCTTCCCAAGAATGTAATGTCTCCACTGGTGGTAGGATTTCACGTTGGAGTACATTTCTTTGTCATAATTAGGGTACTTACGAACAAAATCTGATAGTTTCTCACTATGATAGGCCACATGGTGTCCATGCTAAGAGAGAATGGCACCCACCACATAGTCTGAAGCATCTGTCTCGATCTCAAAGGGATACTGCAGGTCCGGTAGTGAAAGTACTGGAGTTGAGCACAAGCACTACTTCAAATAATAGAATGCTTGTTGTTGGGACCGGCCCCACACAATTTTTTCCTTACTTCCATCCCTAGTTACTTGGCTAAGGGCCCATGCAATATGGGAGAATCCCAACACAAACCTGCAGTAGAAATTGTCAAGGCCCAAGAAACTTCGAAGCTTAGTGAGTGTGGTTGGGGATGGACAGTCACAGATGACTTAGATCTTGGCTGGATCCACATGTATGCCATGCTGATCAATGATGTATCCCAGGTAATGGATCCTGTCCATATCGAAGGAGAATTTTTCCAGGTTGGCGTGCATCTTGTGCTGTTGCAAGGTGTGCAAAACCTGCTGAATATGTTGCAAGTGTTTTTCGCAAGTCTTGTTTTAAATGAGGATGTCATCCAGATACACCACTACAAAAGTATTGGTGAATGGTCACAAGATATCGTCCATCATCCTTATGAAAGTGGCTGGAGAATTTTTCAAACAAAAGGGCATGACCAACCATTCAAAAATACCTTCCTTTTACTTGAAGGTGGTCTTCCATACATTTGTCTGTTCTATCGGGACCTAGTGGTAGCCAAACTTTAGATAAATCTTACTAAAGTATTTGGACCCTATGAGATGATCAAGGAGGTCGTCAATTCAGGGAATCGAGTACCTATTTTTGACTATGATTTTATTCAGAGCCCGATAATCAGTGATGAGTTTCCAGGTTCCATCTTTCTTTTGTACCAACATAATTGGACTCCTGCAAGGTGATGAGTTGGGACAGATGTGCCTCTTGTGGCGCAGTTTTTGGATCCATGAATCGATCTCCTCATTCTCTAATAAAGAGCGACAATAGACTGGCCCATTAGGAAGCGATGCATCGGGGGTTATGTTGATGGAGTGCTTGACCTGAAAGTGCAGAAGTACCCTGGTAGGTGAGGATAAGATATTCGAGTATTATTCCATGACCTTATCCACTTGCTTCTGTTGTGTGGAGAGGTCGGCCACAAAGACCCTGGATGTGGTTGCGATATTTCTCTTATTTTGAGAGTGAATAAAAAAGAACAAAAACTTCCTCGTCTGAGAGATGACCTTCCTGCATTGCTTCACAGAGATCAAGGAAATAACACTAGGTGGGACTACCTTCGGTATCCTGTACAATTTATTGTTCAAAGTAATAATAACACTGCAAGGCCTAAATAATATACAAGATGATGTTTCCATACATATGGTTGGCCAAAAAGGACATTACAAACTTTGAGAGGGGAAACATCACACAATACCTCGTCTTTGAATGGCTTGATGTCGTATGACATGTGACATTGTTGGATGACACAAATGTCACTTCCTTGGCAGAGCCATCCGATGGTGTAGGGATGCGGGTGCGGCGTTGTCAGCAGGGAAAGTCACTTGATAACCTCTCCTGAGATGAGGTTCTTCTGGCTACCGCTATCAATGATGAAGTGCAACGGGGTACCCTTCACCCACATCTGTGAATGAAAAAGGTGTTTTTATTCCTCTGGATCATCTGGTTCACCGGGCTAGAGCTTGGTGGTAGCAACGGTAGCACTAGGTTCTACGTCAATGATCCATATCCCCCTTTTTAGTTTCGAATCAGAGTCAAAACCCGCATCTAATTCAGATGATTTCACCTTAGCCACTAGCGATTTCTTTGAGCGACAATCAATAGTGTTATGAAAGGGGCTCTTATGCAAGTCACACAATTTCTTGGTATATTTCTTTATCTTTTTGGTGTCCTTCTTTGCTTGTGGCTTGGACTGGTTTTCCTTAGGCGGTCCATCTTTGATCCATCCTTTGTTCTGTAGGTTGGGGCTACCCTTTCCTAGATTTTTCTATGAGGGGTTCCCAGGCCCACATTTCCACGTCTTTTGTTTGAGCTTCTGCTTGATTTTGACGTCATATCGGTAGGCCGCGCCCAAGGATGAGATGTCTAGAAACTCCATTTCAACCTAGATGTATCTATGTAGACTGTCGTGATACTTGAGCACCAGATGTCTCTCAGAATATTTGATACCCAACTTGGTGCGTAAGGCATGAAAGATATTTTTGAACTTAGGCAGTGCTTGGTCTCTTTCCTACCACAATGTGGTCAATTTTGTGTACATGATGTCATAATTTCCAACAAGGTAGTATTGTTCCTTAATAGCATCCTTGAAGGACTCTCAGGTGACCATGACTGTAAATAATGAGGGTTCCTATGTTTCCTTTTTCTCATAGAAAGTTTCCCACCAATCTTTGACATGGGGATTGTGTAACACACCCACCGTGGGGTGAGAAATAAAAAAAAAAATCGTCTTCCTTTTAGGAACAATTCCTCTCTTTCTATGGTTCCTAAATTGGAAAGTCGGGGAACCAACTTGAACTCCAAGTCAAGGATCTTTGATTCTAGAACCAGAAAACTCTCTGAGACCTTATTGGTCTCGTTTTGAAATTAAATTCATCTCGTTCCGAGTTCCTAGTGCGGGTCTAATAGTACCCGTGACCTTCCCCTTCGCGCTTGTGAAATTTCTGAGTTTCAGCGCTAGCCTCCTTTTGACAAATTCCTCCACATGACCACTAGAGGTGACCATAAGACTAACCAAAAGGTGCTTCATGATCTCGAACCTTGGGTGTTTTTCTATGGGCCAAACCTGTTACTCCCGATTTCCAATTTCCCGATCAACGAATCCTCTGGGTGCTAACTCTTTCCACTAGGCCCCTTCGATTGTGTTGTGGCTATAACCTAGGGCCCAACTACCAAGAACTTCGAGACTTCATGCTTCATGTCTTTTGAGGGCAGTTCACATATATTCTCTAAAGTTCGATATGAGAACTCCCTCCAAGACCCAATCTAGTGTCCACGTTCTTCCGTGATCCTATTGTCCAAATCAACTTGCGAGTTCGGACCTCATGAGTCCTCACGACTCTGCCTTTGACTTTCCCAATTTGCGAATCAGCGAAATGCTATTCTCTCGCCACGTGTCCTATCTCGATGGACGGTTCAAATGATTTTGAAACTTTGGGACCTCACAAAGTCCACTCTCCTGGGAAATTTCAAGGGTTCAGGCCTCGTGCACTTTCCTTGGGATCCAACGACTGTTGGTCCTCACACTCAGATATGAAGGCCCATATATGATCTCCTCCTGTGCGCCCTTCTAATTTTCTGGATGTGGGTTCCAATGGTCCAGACCTTTTACAACACTCGATCCAACGATCACTATTGCTCCTCCTCCTGAGATTTCACTTTCTTCCTTGACTTGGAAGATTTCAGATGTTTTGAAGGTCTTGACCTTCGATTTACTTCTTGCGAGCTCTGATGTATGGGTCTCGACTTCCACTTTCTATCCCGAGCTTACAAACTTGAAACAAGTTCGCCTCTTGGAAATCATCTGTGCTTATGAAAATCGTTTGTTTCTTCTAAGCTTGGTCCTTAGGGAATTTCGAATTCCCACATAATCCTTTCATTAATCTGCTCACATCGGATCAATGGTCCATGACCTTCCTCGATCCAACGGTCTAGATCACATCGCAACTTTGGGTTTCGAAGGATCCCTCCCCTTCACAATGATTACCAAAATTCATCAAACTTGTGAAGATGGTGGGAGTCGAGGCGTTAACGCCTGTGCCCCTTCTTCAAATCTAACGTTCGCGATAAACCTTGGATTCTCCCAAGCGGGTCTCGTCTGTTCATCTTCCAGACGAAAGTATATTGCCTTTCAACACTTAAATCTCACTATTCTTCTTGAGATTTGTTGGCTCTGAAAGGATTAAGAGTTTTTCACTCTTTCTCTTGAACGTGATGCTTGGAAGAATTATTTTGCGCACCCCTTGCATTCATTACTCAACTCTAGGACTTAAGATGGTCTCGGCCTCTTCCCACCTTGAAGATATTTGGTGCATACATGCACTACCTCTCCTGATCTTAATAGACTCTATCCTCGCAGTGATTGCAGGATACAACCTCCACAATCAGGGAAGTACTCACTCGACTCTAGGACCATGATGAAATTCCTTGGGGAAAGTGCTTTCGAGGAATTAAACTAGAGGATAAGGGAAAAACCAAGAAGATGTAAAAGTTCTCAAGGAACGAACGCATACTCTTAACTTAATCATGCAATACATAAACCATTTATAGGCACATAAATACAAGCATGCATCCCTTATTTACAATTCAAAGCACAAGGCATAAAAACAATTATCAGAACCATAAGGCATGATGCAACTGTGGAGATGGGTTCTCATTTACACCCAACCATAGGCTCAGTCCCTCCCAATGGATTTATCACTGGCACCCCTGAGCTTAGGTCACGATGATTTGATATCCAATCTCTTACTTCCATGTCAACGGAAGTTAGGGACGAAGGTTACTCTCCTTCTCCCAATATAGGAATAGATAAGGACAAATGTTACTCTTCTTCTCCTAGCTCTGTCTCTATTCTCCATGATTAGAACTCACTGTTTTAGCTTTCATTCCTTCGTCGGACTCGAGATCTTCTGGTCTCGTCTCTGCACTCTTCACAGGTCATCTCAACCCACACCACACTTCCTTTCTTTCCTTCCTCAACAAGATTGCATGTGTCTTGAATTCCCCAGTCTGTGGTCAGGTCCGAAAGCCTTACAAATGGGCAGTCTTCCCCATCCCCTCATTAATTCTTGAGGAGGCCTTCCCACCTAGAATCCCGACGGGAATTCATTTCCTGGTCAGAGGGTTGTTCTGATCTTGAGCAATTTAAATCCTGCATGGTATTGGTTCGGTGGAGGTTAACACAACCATTTTGGGTCCCGTCCACCACCTTTTCATTAGCAATTGTGGTCCCTCCTAGCACATCCCCTTCACAACAATCATGCAACATGTATTTCCATTTTCTATTAAAATAATAGAATTTACATTCATTGACCTTTTATTCAAAGGTCCATCAAACCAAACATTCACACCTTTGAGTTTTCCATAGTCCCCTAGCCAATATAGTTATATTTACAGACTAGGGGAAACAGGGTGTTACAATTTAAGTATAGTATAGTATAGTATAGTATATATATATATATATATATACTATACTTAATACTATATGTATAATAATATAATAATATATATAGTATGTATATGTGTAATATATATTATAATGTAATAATAATATGGTATATATATTTCATATATATATATATATATATATATATATATAATATTACATATAGATATATATAATACACATATATACATAACACTGTATAATATACTTATGAATATAAAATACTATGATTATATTATCATATAAAAATCATAATATATATAATACATATATAACACAATAAATATATGAATTGGAAGGTCGCGGGTACTATTAGACCCGCACCAGGAACTCAGAAGGGGATGCGTTTGATTACAAAATGAGACCACTAAGGTCTCAGAGAGTTTTCTGGTTCTAGAATCAGATATCCTTGACTGGGAGTTTGGGATGGTTCCCCGACTTTCCAATTTAGGAACTGTAGAAAGAGAGGAATTGTTACTAAAAGGAAGAATATTTTTTTTTTATTTCTCTCCCCACCGTGGGTGTGTTACAAATCGGTATTAGAGAATGGTTACAACACTTGGCCTACTTGGGATCATGGATGATTCGCTTAAAAACCATATTTAGAGTACTTTTAAGAGAGACACTCTATCTGGCCTCCTTAAAAAGTATGGTTAACAATTTTATTGAGGAAAAGAATGAAACTTTCTACTTTGTGTATGCATTTAAGAAATCTGAACTGTGTATTGTTCATAAAATAATATACTATTAGCTGAAAATAAGTGTTTTTTCAGCACTTGAGCAGTCAGTAAATCACGGGAAAACTTCAAGACTAAAGGATGGTCAAGTTTTCCCTGGAGGGGCTCCCACAATAGAGATGAAGAATCTGGCGAAAAGAGGGCGGTGGAAACCCCTCCAGATCTGGCTGAAACTGTAAGGAGCCTCAGGGATGAATTACAGAGTTGCAAGGTTGACAATGAGATATTGATAAAGGATCAAGAAAAATAAACAACAATTATCGTAGTCTTGCTGCAGAGATTGTCTGACATACAGAGGAAACTAGGATGAACCCGCAACCAGTCATGTGGACCGATGATGTAAGAAGAGAAGTCAAATTCCACCTGAGATCCGAAAATACGACTCCATAAGTGACCACACTGGGAGAAGCGCCTCGAAGAAGGCCCAACTTGGAGGTAGGGGATACTCATCGGTAGAGTCCTCTGGAAAGGAAGCTGGAAAATACGAAGGATCTTCTAGTAGTAGAGCAAGATCACATTCTCAAAGGAAGGGAAAGAAGCATAAGCGTTCCAAAAATCATGATCCTGAAGAATTCAAGAAATCCAAACCACCCTCTTTTGATGGAGAGATTAGGACAGGAGAATAGGCTGAAGTTTGGCTGCTTGGTTCAAATAAATACTTCAGAGTCCATGATTACTCTGAAAACTTGAAGGCTCGAATAACCATCTTTAACCTGAATGGAAAAACTTCCATTTGGTGGGAAGACCTTAGGAATGTGAAAGGAGTCCATGAGAAGGATCTTTCATGGAAACAATTTGAGAAATACTTCAGGAAGTAGTATCTGTCAGAGAGATAGATGGATGGGAAGATTAAGGAGTTCTATGAACTCAGGCTAGGGTAGCTCACCATAGATGAATTTGTCAATAAATTCCTTGAACTACTAAGGTATGTACCCTACATAAAAGATGAAAAAGTAAAAATGCAGTGGTTCATTAGTGGGTTACCTCAAACCTACTAGGACATGATTGATTTTGATGAACCAAATGCCTTAGAAGAAACTATTCAGAAGGCGAGGTATTGTTATGAACTGTTTGGGAGTAAGACAAGACCTCACGAGGATTGGAAGAATAGGAGTAGTTCGAGATTCCAAAAGAAGGGGTTTAAATCCTTAATATTTAAGAACTATGGAAAATATTATACAAGGAGCCTTCCTACGAGAAGTGTATATCAGCAAAATTTCCCCTCTCAAAGTGGAAATAAACCTTTTAAGACAATCCTAGAAAATAGTGATAACCTAAAGAAGGAACCCTTAAAATGATGGGGTTGTGGAGAAGATCATCGATTGAGGGACTTCCCACACAACCAACAAAACAGTAAGAGAGTCTACAATATCCAAGAATCTACAACCGTCAATGATGTGGCTAGAAGCATGCCACGAATCTATGCAACCTTGGACAATAATCAAGCCGACCACCAAGCTTCAGTAGTGGAGTTGGAAGGTATGATCGCCAACCATCTAGTTTCTATTTTAATTGACCCAGGTTATAATTTGAGTTATGTGGCCCCTCAAAATGTTGATAATTGTAAACTGCAACCAATTAGATATGTTAAACCATGGTTGGTGCGATTATCCACTAGGACTAAATGAAAGGTAGCAGAGGTCATACCAGCTTGTCAATTCATCATGGGTGGATTACCCACCCAAGCGACCCTTAACATACTTCCCCTGGGATCTTATGATGTGTTGATTGGTATGTATTGGTTGGCTACTTATAAAACTAAATTGGACTGTTATCATAAAACTTTAGAATGTGTAAATGAAGAAGGGATAAAAATGACCCTCCAAGGGATTCAGAATCTTGTCTCAATGAGGCAAATATCAGCCCTTCAAATGAAAAAGTATTGCAGAAAGGGGTGTTCCTTATATGCCATACAGGTACTGGAATCTGTTGAGAATGACAAACCAAACCTAGAGGACCACCCCATATTAAGAGAATACAAGGACGTGTTCCCAGAAGGGATATCGACTTATCGATAGAACTTACACCAGGAGCGGTACCATCATCTAGAACACCATATAGAATGAGCACGCCAAAACTGGTTGAGCTCAAGCTACAACTAAAAGATATGATGGACAAAGGCTACATATGACCCAGTGTATATCCGTGGGGAGCACCTGTATTGTTTGTGAAAAATAAATATGCCACACTCCGACTATGCATAGATTACAGACAACTCAATAAGACAACAATAAAGAACAAGTACACATTACCAATAATCAATGACTTGTTTGACCAATTGGGAGGTGCTTCCATATTCTCAAAGATCGACTTAAGGTATGGATACCACCAATTCTGGATTAAGGATGAATACATCCATGAAACAACCTTCAGGACGACGTATGGTCACTATGAATTCGTGGTGGTGCCATTTGGGTTAACCAATTCCCCCACCACTTTTATGTGCTTGATGAATAATGTAATCAACAAATTCCTGGAAAAATTTGTGTTGGTTTTCATTGATGATATCCTAATCTACTCTAAGAATAGGGAGGAGCACGAAGAACATCTTAGACTCATACTTCAAGTACTAAGAGAGCATCATCTCTATGCTAAGTTTAGGAAGTGTGATTTCTTTAAGAAGCAAGTCCATTACTTAGGCCATGTCATTTATAAGGAGGGGGTGGTAGTGGACCCTAAAAAGATCATATCTATTATGGAATGGCCTACCCCAAAGGATGTATCTGATATTAGGTCCTTAATGGGCCTAGCAGGATACTATAGAAGGTTCATAAAGGGGGTTTCCAAGATTAGCTATCCAATCACTGCCCTTCAGAAAAAGGGGATTAAATTCATTTGAACATCAAAATGTGAAGAAAGATTTCAGGAACTGAAATACCTCCTGAACCATGCACCCATGCTGAATATTGCAGACCCGGATAATGATTTCCTCATGTGTACAGATGCCTGCAAGGAAGGACTCGGAGGAGTCCTTATACAAGAGAGACGTGTAATTTTCTACGCGTCCTAGAAATTAAATGAGAATGAGATCAATTATATGACCCATGACCTAGAGTTGGCGGCCATAGTACATGCTTTAAAAAATGTGGAGGAACCACCTCCTGGGAAGGAGATTTGTGCTTATGACAGACCGTTGTGGGTTGAGGCACGTATTTGATCAACCAAAACTCAATGCCAGGAAAGATAGGTGGATGACTCTCCTTAGTGAGTTTGATTTCGAAATCAAACACATCAAAGGAAGAGAAAATAGGGTGGTCGATTCCCTTAGAAGAAGTATAAAAATGATTCATCTGGAATCAATAAGCACCTACAAAATGGATATTAGGAAAATAGTCAGAAATGCACAAGAGACAGATGAATTCTTCAAGACCGTGACCTCATACCTAAGACAAAAGCCTACAAGGCTAAACTACAAAGGTTACCAAATGCTCGAGGAATGGATTCTGACTTACATAAATAGATTGTATATTCCAAACCGTGACGACTTGAATAGGTTCATAATGTATGAACTGCATAAGAGACCATATACTGGTCACCCAAGATATCAAAATGTGATCACAGCCACTAGGAAACAATTCTATTGGCCTAGGATGAAGAACGACATAGCTAACTATCTAGCTAAGTGCCTAGAATGCCAGCAAGTTAAGGCAGAACACCGACACCCAACAAGATTTTTACAATCCCTACCAATCCTAGAATGGAAATAGGAAACCATCTCCATGGATTTCATCACTGGATTACCAAAGTTGACCAAGAAAAATGATGCCATCATGGCCGTGGTGGAAAAAATGAGTAAGTCTACTCATTTCATCCCTATCAAGTCAACTTGCAAGGAAATAGATATTGCCAACATCTTCATGAAGGAGATATTTAGACTGCATGGCATGCCCAAGGAAATTATATTTGATAGATATACCAAATTTACTTCAAACTTTTGGAAATCCCTAATGGTCAGTTTTGAGACTGAATTTTTTTTCAACACAACCTATCACCCTCAAACTGATGGACAGACAGAAAGAGTGAACCAAATAGTATAAGACATGTTAAGGATGCATGTAAAGAATTAGCCTAAGAAGTGGGAAGACTACCTACCATTGGTAGAGTTTGCCTACAACAATGGTTATCAGGAATCCTTGAAGATGAGCTTTTTTGATGCCCTTTCCAATTAGCTGGAGTAACCCAGTGGACATAATTACAATCGGACCCAACATGCTAAAATAAATGGAACAACAAGTGGTTCATATAAGAAAAATTCTAAAGATTTCTCAGGATATACAGAAAATTTACGCCGACAGAAAGAGAAATCCCATAGAGTTCAAGACCGGAGACCATGTCTATCTCAGAGTTAGACTTAGGAAGAGTTCCCTGAGAATGGGAACCTATGCCAAATTGGCACCTCGGTATTGTGGACCCTTTGAAGTCTTAGATAGAGTGGGACCTGTAGCATATAGGCTAGCACTTCCTCCCACTGTAAAGGCACATAATGTTTTCCATGTTTCATTATTGAAGAAATATGTACATGATTCTAATCATATAATTGACTGGTCTGTGATCTAGGTGGAACTGGAGGGAGAATTCCTACCATAACCCCAATGCATACTAGACAGGAAGGAAACCTCACTCAGGAACCGAACCATTGCATAGGTCAAGGTGCAGTGGAAATACTTTGGCCTAGATGAGGCTATGTGGGGAATGGAAGATGCCATGAGATAGGCATATCCAATTTTGTTTACTTCTATACATAGATATAGTGCTGATAGATATAACATCAAGGATGATGTTCTTTTAAGGGGGAGGGAATTGTAACACCCTGTTTCCCCAAGTCTGTAAATATAACTATATTGGCTAGGGAACTATGGAAAAATCAAAGGTGTGAATGTTTGTTTTGATGGACCTTTGAATAAAAGGTTGATGAATGTAAATTCTATTATTTTAATAGAAAATGGAAATACGTATTGCATGACTACTGTGAAGGGGATGTGCTAAGAGAGACCATGATTTCTAATGAAAATGTGGTGGAGGGGAATTGGAATGGTTGCATTAACCTCCACTGAACCAGTACCATGCTCTATTTAAATTTCTCAAGATCAGAACAACCCTCTGACCCATAAATTAATTCTCTTCAGGATGGTAGGTGGCAAGGTCTCCTCAAGCGTTAATGATGGGATGGGGTAGACTGCCCATCTATAAGGCTTCCATACCTGACCACAGATTGGTGAATTTGAGCCACATGCAATCTTGCTGAGGAAGGAAATAAAGGAAGCATGATGTGGGCAGAGAGAAAGAGTGGTGTAGGCAGAGAGAAAGATAAAATAGTGAGTTCTGATCACGGAGAATAAAGACAGAGCCAGGAGAAGGAGAGTAACTTTCATCCTTATCTATTCCTGTATCTGGAGAAGGAGAGTAACCTTTGTCCCTAACTTCCATTGAGCTAGAAGTAAGAGATTGAATCTCAAATCATCGTGGCTTAAGCTCGGGGGTGGCCAATGATAAATCTCATTGGGAGTGAATGAGCCTATGGTTGGGTGGAAACAAGCATCCCTCTCCACAGTGACATCACGCCTTATGGTTCTGATAAGTGTTTTTATGCCTTGTGCTTTGAATTGTAAATAATGGATGCATGCTTGTATTTATGTGCCTATAAATGGTTTCTATATTGAATGATTAATTTAAGAGTATGCGTTCATTCCTTGAGAACCTTTACATCTTCTTTGTTTTTCCTTTATTCTCTAGTTTAATTCCTCGAAAACACTTTCCCCAGGGAATTTCATCACCATCCTAGAGTCGAGTGAGTACTTACCTGATTGTGGAGGTTGAATCCTGCAATCATTGTGAGGAGAGAGTCTATTAAGCTCATGAGAGGTAATGCATGTATGCACTAAATCTCTACAAGGTGGGTAGAGGTTGAGACCATCTTAAGTCCTAGAGTTGAGTAATGAACACATGTGGTGTGCAGAAGAATTATTCCAAGAATTATGTTCAAGAGAAAGAGCGCAAAACTCTTAAGCCATTTAGAGACAACAAAGCTGAGAAAGAATAGTGAGATTTAAGTGTTGAAAGGGAATATCCTTTCGTTTGGAAGATGAATGGACGAGACCCATTCGGGAGAATCCAAGGTCTGTCGCGACCGTTAGATTTGAACAAGGGGTACAGGCATTAATGCCTCGACTCCCACCATCTTCGCAAGTTCGACGAATGTTGGTAATCATCGTGAAGGGGAAGGATCCTCCGAAACCCGAAGTTGCAATGTGATATGGATCATTGGATTGAGGAATGTTTGGACCATTGGATTGAGGAAGGTCGTGGACATTGGATCGAGGAGGGTTGTGGACGTGAGTTACATGGGAATTAAAAATTCCCTAAGGACCAAGCTGATAAGAGACAAGCGCTTTTCAGAAGCACATATGAGGCCAAATAGGCAGACTTGTTTCAAGTTCGTAAGATCAGGAGGGAAAGAGGAAGTCGAGACCATAACATCAGGGATTGAAGGAAGTAAATTGAAGGTCAATACCTTAAAAAAATATTAAATCTTCCAAGTCAGGGAAGAAAGAGAAATCTCAGGAGGAGGAGAAACAATGATCATTGGATCGAGCACTGTGAAATATTTGGACCATTGGAACCCACGTCTAGACAATTAGAAGAGAATGCAAGAGGAGATCAGATCTGGGCCATTAGATCTAAGTGCGAGGACCAATAGTCGTTGGATCCCAAGGAAAGTGCACAAGGCCCAAACCCTTGAAAGTTCCCATGAGACTGGACTTTGCAAGTTCCCAAAGTTTTGAAATCATATGAATCGTCCATCGAGATAGGACACATGGTGGAATATTAGCATTTCGCTGATTTGCAAATCAGGAAATTCAAAGGCAGAGTTGTGAGGACTTGCGAGTTGATTTGGACCGTAGGATCATGGAAGAACATGGACTATAGATTGGGTATTGGAGGGAGTTTGCATATCGGACTTCAGAGGAGAGATGTGAACTTCCCTAGGGAGACATGAAGCATGAAGTCCCGAAGAACTTGGTATATGGGCCCTAGGTTATATCCATGACACAATCGAAGGGGCCTAGTGGAAAGAGTTAGCGCCCAAAGGATTTGCTGATCGGGAAATAAAAAATCGGGAGTAACGGGTTTGGACCATAAAAAAACACCCAAGGTTCAAGATCACGAAGCACCTTTTGGTTAGTCCCGTGGTCACCGCTAGTGGTCATGTGGAAGATTTTGTCAAAAAGGGGTCTAACGCTCAAACTCATAAATTTCACAAGCGTGAAGGGGAAGGTCGCAGGTACTATTAGAATTGCACCAGGAAATCGGAAGGGGATGCCTTTAATTACAGAATGAGACCACTAAGGTCTTAGAGAGTTGTTTGGTTCTAGAATCAGAGATCCTTGACTGGGAGTTTGGGCTGGTTCCCTAACTTTCCAATTTAGTAATCGTAGAAAGAGAGGAATTATTTTTGAAAGGAAGATGATTTTTTATTTATTTCTCGAATTCCCACGTACTACTTGTGTTAATATGCTCGCCTTAGATTGACGGTCCATGACCTTCCTCGATCCAATGGTTGAGATCACATCACAACTTTGGGTATCAGAGGATCTGTCCCCTTCATGATGATTACCAACATTCTTCGAACATGCGAAGATGGTGGGAGTCAAGGTGTTAATGCCTGTGCGCCTTCTTCAAATCTAACAGTCGCGACAAACCTTGGATTCTCTCGAACACGTCTCATCCGTTCATCTTCCAAATGAAAGGATATTCCCTTTTGAAACTTAAATCTCATTATTCTTCCTGAGCTTTGTTGGCTTTGAAAGGATTAATATTTTTGTGCTCTTTCTCTTGAATGTAATTCTTGGAAGGATTCTTCCATGCACCCCTTGCATTCATTACTCAAATCTAGGACTTCCTCTTTCTGTCCTGAGCTTACAAACTTGAAATAAGTTCGCCTCTTGGACATCATCTACACTTATGAAAAGAGTTTGTTTCTTCTGAGCTTGGTCCTTAGGGAATTTCGAATTCCCACATACTCCTTGCATTAATCTGATCGCATCAGATCAATGGTCCATGACCTTCCTCGATCCAATGGTCCAGATCACATCGCAACTTTGGGTTTCGGAGGATCCCTTCCCTTCACAATGATTACCAAAATTCATCAAACTTGCAAAGATGGTGGGAGTGAAGGTGTTAACGCCTGCGCCCCTTCTTCAAATCTAACGTTCGCGACAGACCTTGGATTCTCCCGAGTGGGTCTCGTTTGTTGATCTTCCAGACAAAATTATATTCCCTTTCGACACTTAAATCTCACTATTCTTCTTGATATTTGTTGGCTCTGAAAGGATTAATATTTTTTCACTCTTTCTCTTGAACTTAATTCTTGGAAGAATTCTTTTGCACACCCCTTGCATTCATTACTCAACTCTAGGACTTAAGATGGTCTCGGCCTCTTCCCACCTTGAAGAGATTTGGTGCATACATGCACTACCTCTCCTGATCTTAATAGACTCTATCCTCGTAGTGATTGCGGGATACAACCTCCACAATTAGGGAAGTACTCACTCGACTCTAGGACCGTGATGAAATTCCTTGGGGAAAGTGATTTCGAGGAACTAAACTAGAGCATAAGGGAAAAACCAAGCAGATGTAAAAGTTCTTAAGGAACAAACACATACTCTTAACTTAATCATTCAATACATAAACCATTTATAGGCACATAAATACAAGAATGCATCCATTATTTACAATTCAAAGAACAAGTCACAAAAACACTTATCAAAACCATAAGGTGTGATGTGATTGCGGAGAGGGGTGCTCATATCCACCCAACCATAGGTTCATTCACTCCCAATGGATTTATCACTAGCCACCCTTGAGCTTAGGCCATGATGCTTTGAGATTCAATCTCTTACTTCCATATCAACGAAAGTTAGGGACAAAGGTTACTCTCCTTATCCCAATACATAAATAGATAAGGATGAAGGTTACTCTCCTTCTTCTAGCTCTGTCTCTATTCTCTGTGATTAAAATTCACTGTTTTCACTTTCAATCCTTCCTCGGACCCGAGAGCTTCTACTCTCGTCTATGCACTCTTCACAGGTCCTCTCTACCCACACCACACTTCATTTCTTCCGTTCCTCAGAAAGATTGCATGTGGCTCGAATTCCCTAGTTCGTGGTCAGGTATGAAAGCCTTACAGATGGGCAGTTTTCCCCATCCCCTCATTAACTCTTGAGGAGGCCTTCCCACTTACCAATTCTGATGAGAATTCATTTCCTGGTCAGAGGGTTGTTTTGATCTTGAGAAATTTAAATCCAACATGGTACTGACTTGGTGGAGGTTAACGGAACCATTTCAGGTCCCCTCCACCACCGTTTCATTAGCAATCATGGTCTCTCTTAGCACATCCCCTTCACAACAATCATGCAATACATATTTCCATTTTCTATTAAAATAATAGAATTTACATTCATCGACCTTTTATTCAAAGGTCCATCAAAACAAACATTCACACCTTTGAGTTTTCCATAGTTCCCTAGCCAATATAGTTATATTTACAGACTGGGGGAAACAGGGTGTTACATAATGACTTTGAGGAGCACAAAAGTAATCTTTTCTCTATTCGAGAAGTTATGGATAGAGAAATACCCTTCTATAAGATTCAACCATTTGTATACAACATTTGTGTCTATTTGACCTTCAAATATAGGAATATCAAATTTTATTTATACCTTGAAGTGGGTGGTGCCTCCTCTTGAGGAAGATGCTTCGCCTGTTTGTAGCCACCAAAGGATTTGCGCAAAACTATACATCTTCTCATTCCTCTATTGCATGAGGGATTCCTCGAGAAACATTTTGAAGGGATATCCTGTCCCGTCGTCTTTATTTTCTCCCAATATGAGAGGTCTCTTGGGCATGTGAGGTATTATTTACTCAAGAGAAACAAGCTCGATACCCTATTCTTTGTACCCTGACCTCGTTGGGGACATGCATTAAGAAGGACAAGGAGAAGACTACTCTGATACCACTGATACATATTTTATGAGTAGATATAAATGAATACATATTATTATCAAAATATTCTTAACACATAATAACAGATATACAATAAAATTGGTTTCTATTTAATAAGGAAATAAGCTGAAACTGTAAAATGCAGCGGAAAACAAGCTTGTTAGAATGGTGGTGGCTTATCTCTGAGAAGAGATGTGACAGATGTGCTCATTTGTAAGAATATGATTACATTGAGGATTTGAAGGCCTTTTTACAATAAACAGGACTGTAAAAAACTCTAGACATCCAAAAACCTAAACCTAGTAGATGAAGCGCCAAAACTCATGTGGGCCCCGTTTGGGTAAGTTAGTACATCAACTTCCTGGGGTCTTAATTTTTGCATATGATATTCGTTTTAGGTGAACGATAGCCTGTTGGAAATATCTATCCAAGGAATAAACATGTTCTTGTGAGAATTTGACTCCATTGACAATTTTACTATGGAAATCCCTAAAAACGTTGTTTAGGGCCTCAAAACGACCCCAGAAGTCAGGGACCTGAAAAGCAGGAAAAAACTGCCAAATTGGAAAACTGCCAAAATGAGCCAGTTGGAATAGGTGGGAGGCCACCAACATCCATATGGATAATTCCTCCCCCCTTAGGAATAAATGGTCTCCATTGTGTTGAGTTCCCCCATTAGATGAGGACATTTCTGTTGAATTAGGCCCCGGGTGAGCCACTTGCCTTGGTGCAGGAGCTGTCCTGCTTTGAAAACTTGATAAAGATGGGTCCTTTGCTGGCGATTTCCCTTGAACTATTTGTCCACAATATGATCACTGGATTCATGTTGTATGAAGTCGGGGTTGAGCTCTATGGGTGTCATATGTTATGTTATCTCTGAGGTGTCAAATAATGGTGGGAAATAAGGTCGAAGGAGATCCACGTTGAATATTGGGTGCAGGCCAAGGAAAGGAGGAATGTTGAGCTCAAAATAATTATCTCCCACAACCTTGGTGATGGTGTATGGCCCATAACGGAGTGGGTGAAGATTTCGATGGGGTCCTATAAGGCATTCTTTCTGCAAGTGCAACCAAACTTTGTCGCCCACCTGAAACTTATGTGGCACTCGGTGTTGATCATGGTGCTACTTGTACTTATCATTGGACTTCTATAGGATATCCTGAATCCATTGACAGATGTGTTGGATCCTCTCAATGAACTGGGTGTCTTTGTCATATTCATTTGGAGTATGATATGAGTCGACTGAGGTAACCGCAACGGGTAGTGCAACATCTATGGGACCCAATGGTTGGAATCCCAATCCGACTTGAAAGGGGGTGTGTTCGGTTGAGCTATGCAGGGCTTAGTTGTAGCTATGCTGAACATAGGGAAGAATCTCATCCCATGTGCGAGGGTGCTTGGAATTATACATGTGCAAGATATGCACAGTCATTCGATTTATGACCTCGGTTTGGCCATCTGTTTTGGGGTGAAAGGGCGTGGATTTGGTGATCTTAGTGTCCAACAGTGACCCAAGGCTCGACCAAAATGTGATGAGAAATAGAATGTCCCTATCTAAGACAATGGTTTGTGGGATTCCAAAATGTACCCATACCCGTTCAAATAAAATCTTGACATTGGTCTCTGCTATGATGCTCTTCTTCCAGGCAGCCATAATCACCATCTTAGAAAACTGATCAACAACCAAAAAAACACAGTCATTTCCTCGCTTGGTGGATGGGAGGCCCAACATGTAGTCCATTGAGATGGATTCCCATGGACTATCAAGAGTAGGAAGAGGGGTGTACATGCCCTGTTTCTTAATGGTTGGTTTGGAAATAGCGTAGGCAATTCAAAACCTGATATACTTCTTGACCTCCTGTCAAAGTTTTAGCCAGTAGAAATGTTTCTGCAACATCACAACTCTATTTTCAATGCCGAAGTGTCCTACCACCCGAATGTAGTGGGATTCCCATATAATCTTCGCTTGCTTGCTTGATGGAGCACAAATATTTCCCAAATGACACAACAACCTATCCTAAAGATGGAAATTAGCGACAACTGCATTTGTGCCCAACATTTGGTAGGTGGTGGTGAAGTCTGGGTTTGTCCCATAGAGTCAGGGCCATCTAGAGGTATAATGGACGCAAGAGTCTAGCACCGTGGTGAGTGCTGCGACTGGCGGTCTGCTAGGGAAATCTGCGATGCGGTTGGTGATTCTTGTTTTATACTTGATGTTGAGGTGGAATTGTTGCAGGTATATGGACCACCTTTGATGTAGGTCATTCTGTGATTTTCCTTGTGTATGCATGAACTGTAGTGGCTTATGATCAGTGTGGATGACTTTCTCCTTCCCAAGAATGTAATGTCTCCATTAGTAGCAAACTTTCACAATGGAGTACATTCTTTGTCGTAAGTAGGGTACTTATGAACAACATCTGATAGTGTTTCACTATGATAGGCCACAGGGTAGCTGTGCTAAGTAAGAATGGTGCCCACCGCATAGTCTGAAGCATCTGTCTCGATCTCAAAATGTTGTTGTAGGTTCAGTAGTGAAAGTACTGGGGCTAAGAACAAACACTACTTCAAATCATCAAACGCTTGTTGTTGGGTCCGACCCCTCACAAATTTTGCCTTACCACCATCCTTGGTTACTTGGCTGAGGGTCCATGCAATATGGGAGAATGCTAACACAAACCTGTGGTAGAAATTGGCAAGGCCCAAGAAGCTCCGAAGCTCAGTGAGTGTGGTTGGGGTTGGCCAGTCACGGATGACTTGGATATTTTTTGGATCCACATGTATGCCATGTTGTTCAGTGATGTAGCCTAGGTAATGGACCCTGTCCATACCGAAGGAGCATTTTTCCAAGTTGGTGTATAGCTTGTGCTGTCGCAGGGTGTGTAGAACCTGCTGAATATGTTGCAAGTGTTTTTCCCAAGTCTTGCTGTAAATGAGGATGTCATCTAGATACACCACTACAAACGTATTAGTAAATGGTCACAGGATATTGTCCATCATCATCATGAAAGTGGCTGGAGCATTTTTCAAACCAAAGGGCATGATCAACCATTCAAAAATACCTTCCTTTGACTTGAAGGTGGTCTTCTATACATCTGTCTATTCTATTGGGACCTGGAGGTATCCAAACTTCAGATCAATCTTACTGAAGTATTTGGCCCCCGTGAGCTGATCAAAGAGGTCGTTGATTTGGGGAATCAAGTACCAGTTTCTGACTGTGATTTTATTCAGGGCTTGATAATCAATGCAAAGTTGCCAGGTTCCATTCTTTCTTCTATACCAACATGATTCGACTCCCGCAAGGTGATGAGATGGTACAGGTGTGCCTCTTGTGGAGAAATTATTGGATCTGTGGCTTGATCTCATCATTCTCTAACAAAGAGCGACGATAGACTGTCCCTTTGGGTAGCTATGCATAAGGGGTCATATTGATGGGGTGCTTGACCTGACAGTGTAGAGGTACCCTGGTAGGTGAGGAGAAGGTATACGAGTATTCTTCCGTGACCTTATCCACTTAGTTCTGCTGTGTGGAGAGGTTGTCCGCAGAGAACTTGGATGTGGCTACAATATTTTGTTCATTCTGAGAGTGAATAACAAAGAAGACAAACTTCCCTGTCTGAGAGATGACCTTCCTGCATTTCTTGGTAGAGATCAAAGAAATAACACTAGGTGGGACTGGCTCAGGTATCTTGTACAATTTCTTGTTCAACGTAATAATAACATTGCAAGGCATAGAGTGATATACAACATGACATTTCCATAAATATGCTTGGCCCAAAAGGAAATTAAAAACTTTGAGAGGGGAAACATCACACATTACCTCGTCTTTGAATTGGTTGATGTCATATGATAGGTGACATTGTTGTCTGACGTGGATGTCTCTTCCTTGGAAGAGCCATTTGATGGCATAGGGATGCAGTTGTGGCATTGTTGGCAGGACGAGTCGCTTGATAACCTCTACTGATATGAGGTTCTTCTGGCTACCACTATTAATGATGAAGTGAAATGGGGTACCCTTCACCCACATCTGTGAATGAAAAGGGCGTTCGTATTCCTTTGGATCATCTGGTTCACCAGACTAGAGCTTGGTGGTAGCAACGATAGCACTGGGTTCTGTGTCAATGATTCATCTCCCCCTTTCTATTTCTGACTCAGAGTTGAAACCTGCATCTAATTAAGAGGATTTCACCTCAGCCACCAACGATTTCTTTGAGCATAAATCAACAGTGTTATGCCAAGGGATCTTATGGAAGTCACACCACTTCCCTATATCTTTCTTTTTCTTTCCGGTGTCCTTCTTTGCTTGCGGCCTGGACTGGTTTTCTTGAGGTGATCTTTCTTTGCTCCACCCTTTGCTCTGTAGGTTGGGGATTCCCTTTTCTAGATTTTGTTGTGAGGGGTTTCTAGGCCCAAATTTTCGCGTCTTTTGTTTGAGTTTCTACTCGATTTTGACGACATATAGGTAGGCCATGCCCAAGGATGAGATGTCCAGAAAATCCATTTCGAATTGGATGTATCTATGCAGACCGTCATGATACTTGAGCACCAGATGTATCTCAGAATATTTGATACCTAGCTTGGTGTGCAAGGCATGGAAGATATTTGTGAACTTGGGCACTGCTTGGTCTCTTTCCTATCGTAGTGTGGTCCATTTTGTGTACAGGTTGTCATAACTTTCAACAGGGTATTATTGTTCCTTAATATCATCCTTGAAGGAATCTTAGGTGACTACGACTGTAAATAATGAGGGTTCCTCTATTTATTTTTGCTCACAGAAAGTTTCCCACTAATATTTAACATGGGGAACAACTTTGAAGAGCGCAAAAGTAATATTTTCTCTATTTGAGAAGTTATGGATAAAGAAATACCCTTCTAGCAGATTCAACCGTTTGTCTACAAAATTTGCGTCTATTTGGCCTTCAAATATAGGAATATAGAATTTTATTTGTACCTTGAAGTGGGCGACGCCTCCTCTTGAGGAGGATGTGTTTCTTGTTGGTAGCCGCTGAAGGATTGGTGAAAAACTATCCATCATCTCATTCCTCTGTTGCGTGAGGGATTCCTCGAGAAAAACTTTGAAGTGATCTTTTGTCCCATCGTCTTTCCTTTCTCCCACCATGAGAGGTCGCTTGGGAATGAGAGATCTTTTTTCCTGAAGAGAAACAAGCTTGAGGCCCAATTCTTTGTACCCCGACCTCGTTGGGGACATGCATTATGAACAACAAGGAGAAGACCGCTCTGATACCACTGATCCAAATTTTATGAGCAGAACAAAATGAATACAGATAATTATCAAAATATGCTTAACACATAATAACAGATATACAATAAAACTGGTTTCTATTCAATAAGGAAATAAGATGAAACTGTAAAATGCAGCGGAAAACAAGCTTGCTATAATTATGGTGGCTTAGCTATGAGAAGAGATGTGACAACTGCACTCATTCGCAAGAAGATGATTACAATGAGGATCTGAAGGCCTTTTTACAATAAACAAGGATGTTAAAAACCCTAGACATCCAAAAACCTAACCCTAGTAGATGAAGCTCCAAAATTCATGTGGGCCCCATTTGGTTAAGTTACTACATCAACTTCTCGGGGTCGTAACTTTTGCATACGATCTCCGTTTTAGGTGCGCGATAAACCGTTGGAAAGATCTATCCGAGGAATACACATGTTTCCATCAGACTCTGACTCTATCTATAACAAAATTTTGGCGATCCCTAGAAATGTTGTTTAGGGCCTCAAAACGACCCCGGAAGTCACAGACCTGAAAAGTAGGAACAAACCGCTAAACTAGAAAACTGCCAAACAGAGCCAGTTGGAATAGGTGGGAGGCTGTGAAAATCCATCTGGATCAGGTATAACTACTCAATCATGAGGAACTATGTGATGTTCCACGTACCGTTGGAAACAACATGACAAAGACTATCCATCTACGATATTTTTGCATCCATTTGCAATGTCCTTCACTTTCTTCTTTCTCAACCAACTTCACGATTCATGACCACAACCTTTGGGGATTCTTAACCACTTAACAAATTAACCATATTTCTAGGGATTCTTGTAGACTTCATCAAAGTGTCTTCTCATGAGGTCCATGCTTAAATATATACCATAAGGGGACCACTTTACAGACTTCTTCAATTATTCCCATCACTTCTAGAGACTTTTGGACTTCTTCTAAGGTTGACATCAATGACAACCAATTTTCCAACAGAAAAATAAGGGTTAAAACTGATATGTACCATGATGATCATGATGAAGAGTGGGACCCAAGGGTCTAGGTCCCAAATACAGGTGTGGACAAGAACACTATACTTCTCCAGACTTAGAATCTAGATCGAAGAATATTGCAGCAACATTTTCCCCAAAATGTTAACAAGAAACAATTTGTTGTATGAATGTTGCAACCAAAATGCAAGAGACAAGGTTGCATGACAATATATATATCATCTTCCTTTTATGTTATATTCCTTTCCCAAGGGTTAGGGTTTTCAAGGTTCCTATAGACAAGGGTTTTCCCTATGCTATAGCTCTTTGATATATGTGTGGGGTTGAATAATAGTACTCATCCCAATATCTCAGGGAACATACTAAGGAGGCTCAACCATACCCTTAGTTTTACTACCCGATTACCCATGTGCTAGAGAGTATCTTCCCAAGTGTTATTCTCAATATCACTATAATAGTTAGGCGGTCGATCGATTGATCTAGAGATGGTTTCAAGAGACCTAGGGGAATCCTGATATACCTACTTGTACGTGGGAGTGATGGTCGTGTACATATTTTTCTGATGTGGTACTACTTGAGGGGTACCAATAGGGGTTACAAAGGTTTCCATCAAGGTGAGACATTTGTTTCTAGGAAACCCCGTCACCCATGAAACCTTCCATATTTCCTGTGTGTAGGCTTCCTCACCGCAATTTTACCCACTAAGCAACAAATCTCTGTTCTTTAAAGATGTTGATAGTATCTGTTTCTACCCTGAAAAAAAAAACCCTAATTTTCCGCAGAGGATATTTCTCTAATAGCACTTATTAGGTACCAAATCTGTTATATTAAGTAGAAAATGGAAATACTGCAAAAAATTCCAGTGGAACAATAAAGTCTAAAGAAACAAAACAAAAAATAATACCTTTATTGATAGAAAAAAATGTTCACTTGCCTCTTTGAGCGGGAAACCTCAAGAAAATCAATGCTTTGTTACGATAATTCTCAAGACAAATCTTTCTCATGCCTCCTACTCTTGTTTATACTAATTCTATCTTCTAATGAACATTCTAGAGGAAGATCTTTATAGAAGAAAACGATTCTATTAAGTCTTATTACATTGAGTTGTTCATATTTATTAAATATTCCTTATTAACTAGTGTCCGCCTTTATTACATGGAAAATATACAATTCTACCTACATGAGGGGTGAGGGAGGTTAGGTCCCTACACTTCATTCCAAAAAACTAAATCTAGTGAGGACAAACCTTTTAGCCAAAACCAAAATGTCATACTTAAATCTGGGCCATTAACGGTATATGATCGGGGTATTTTAGAGTGAGCCATTCATTTTATTGGTTCTAGAGGAATTGGCATTCAACAAAGGGCTCATGGGATCCATGATCAAATTTGAAGGGGTCCTCTTCATTTCAATTTCAAGGTTATATTTTCATCCAACCCTTCCATGATGAAAAGTTGCAAAAGTAGTTGTACTTCAATTGAGAAGAGTAAACTAAGTATATATTTCAAAGCAAGTATTATTATAAATAAAATATCGCCCTTCCAATTTTTTACAATGTTAAAGTTAACAGACCACAAAATAGATAAGTTGTAATTTCAATAGAAAATAATAATAATAATACTTTGTAATTTTAAATTTAATCTTCCTATGGGTTACATGCATATTATAAACTAAATAAATAAAATCATAAACACCAATCCATAATTCTTTTCTTAGGAGGAGTTTCAAAGTGTTTTAAATGACAATGTAAAGCTTTAGACACAATTTCAATATTAAGCCTTTTGTGGACACCCATATAAGAGAGGATGTGTTCTACTTATCCATATGATAATTGAATATTACAACTTATATTCATATCTTGAGAACATCACAATCATGCTTGATCGTGAGAGTCACATTTGTTGTAGATATCATCAGAAAAGAACAAATTTTCATAGACCTTTAGGCCTTTATTGAAAGGGGGTAATTCTATCAAAACACTATAAAATCCATGAAGGGAACCTACTTGATTTATAAGACTCTAGGAACGCGAAAATCTAGCATGATTTCACCCATTTCTTATTATGTAGGCTAAGATTTCTATAATTCAGATATTCTTAAGGTTGATACAAACACAAAGATAAAGGAAATTTCTCATAAAAACCACCAAATATGTGGTTATTGTTGAGGACATTAATTGTTCACTCTATTTTTCAAACCATGCAAAAACATGTGCAACATAATAGATGTTAGAGAATAATCCCCATTGCAAAGATCTAAGGATTACATGAATTACATTAACTTCCTCATAACTTACTTAAGAATCCCTAAGGTTTAAATGATACATCTCATTGTTCTTGGAATTGCGATGATGAACATGGAAAGGGATATAAGGAGCATTCTCAAATATTCTACACTTAATGTATCATCACACTGATGTCAATGTTTCTAGAAATAAGGAGGAGTGTTATAAATAAAGATACATAAAAATGGGCATAGGGGAATGATCACAGAAGTAAGGAATAATTCAATTTTTAAGTTTTGTGATGTTGACAAGGTCTATTTTGTGTAGGTTCATACATAAAACTAATCAAGAACATACAATATTCATCGATCTTAATGGAGTTTTTTAATCCCAAACAAAATCATTAAGATAATTTTGAGTGAAACAAAGAAAAACTATGTGTTATCATCAAAATGAGATGGAAAAACCCTATACAAGATCAACAAATTGTTGAGAAATTTAGATTCAATTATTAATTATATGTTTCCTCTTTAAGTATCCATTGCATTAAGAGGGATGTTGTGAACAATATACTAAGTGGCTGAGAGGCTAGTGAATGTTCTCAAATAATAATAAAATATTAGATACTAATGCTATAACCATGTTAGATGTTGTTAGAGAGATGGACTATGTGAATATGAAGAAAGAGAGATGACCTTGTTTCCTTAGGTTGAGTAGATGTCTATTCTGTTCTCTTCAAAATTTTCATTGAAACACATATTGGTAGTGAATGTTTATAATAAGAATTCAATGCCATTGCAATTTACACCCATAACACATGACTAATTGTTTTGTTTTTTTGCAAAGCCAAGAAAGGAGGCAAAGATAACAGAGAAAATAACATTTTGGTGAGCATGATATTTGAACAAATTAAGTATGGACATTTAATGTCATGCCAATTATCATACTGAGAAGGATAAAAAAATATACTTAACACATTAATTCAAGTGAGAATTAAAAAAAATAAGGCGTCCAAAATAGGCATGAGCTTTGTGATGCATTTTGTGTTGTGGCAAGTTACATCATATCAAGAAATAGATAACAACCAACAATAATAAAGATACTTTTAGTCTTTATATGTTGTTGGGGTCCTATAATCATAGGTAACTTGATTCTTCGGCTGCTTATTTGACGTTGCTCTCGTGATGAAGACATCTGGCTAAATGGGCTCCGTTGATTCCACTTTCCCCCTCCATCTATTTTGCCCGATCCTCCATCACCCTGTTGCATCCTTCATCCACCACTGCGCCCTTCAGTCCCTCACCCTTCATTTCTTCACCCCTTCGCCAATTTTATCCCTGAATGAATAAACGAGCTTAGGAAAAAAAAAACCCTTCATTTCTTCACCCTTTAGCCAATTTTATCCCCCGAATGAATAAACGAAATAGGAAAAAAATAGGATTAATGTTAGTAATAAAATTTAGTATAGTTAGAATAGGTTAGACTAGTTAATAGTTAATTAATTAATTAATTAATTAATTAATTAATAATTAAGTTAGTTGTTTAAGTTAGTACATAGGTTAGTATTTTATTAGTCAAAATTGTAATTAAATACTAATTGAAAACAATAAAACTATAAAACAATTAAAACAAATTCATATATTTTCTTTTAAATAAAAAGGTAGATCCTATTATATTATAGCTTTAGAAAAAGAGTATTCATGACACATAGACGTCAGCTGTCCTGCCTGTGTAGGAAACCAGGACAACTGGCTTTCCCACAATAGCATGCAAAAAACAAGGAGAGTGTTGCACCACCCTGCTCGTAGGAAACCAGGGAGTGTATTCATGATTAACAGTATTCTAGTGAGGTCGATTCTAATGCTATCCAAGCTATCAACTAGAGAGCTACAGTCCTGGTAAACGACTACATAAGACAAATAGAAAAACATGCAGACATAAATACCTATTAACCGACGTTCCTGTTAGCATCCATCGCTTCTCCCTCGTTGGCTGGAATGGAAAATGGATGTGCACAAGTTGGGCATTGGCGCTTAGGAGTGGCACTTGAGTAGGCCGCATAGAGCATGTCCAGGCATTGGCTAATGCAGACTGCTCGGAAAATTTGATGGTCGACCAGGCTTCATACTTCGAAAATTAGTTGCAAATGCTCCGGGTGCAAGAGAGGTGGCGAGGGTGGCGTCTGCGTCTTGCATCCTTTTCCAGTCGTCCCAGCGGTTCCTTGTTTGCCTGCAATTCCTTGGTATATACCTGTGGCTCCTCCTCGATTAAACAGGGTGCTGCGCAAGGGTTTGAGGTGTTTTTTTCACGGGGAGGTGCCTCTGAGTCGACAAAACAAGTTGGGGGGTCCCAATTGTTGGGAACTGTGAACATATTTCTCTCTGAGAAATCCGGTGGGAGCTCAATGCTCAGATATTCTTCCACAATGGTTCCGGGGGGTGAGCTTGCGGCTGTAATCGCCCGGTGTCGCCTCTGCTTGGCTAGGGTCATCGCACGTTTAAAATTCCGGTGTCTCTTCCTTCTGGAGTCGGCTGCATATCAACCGACTCCCCTATGGGGCCTCCCTCTCACCCTCGACATGGCTAGAGAAAAGTTCAGTGCCAATTCGCCGAGAACTCTGTTGCATCCCCGCTGTTCGGGAGGCTTCGAGGGCACATTAAAACTCCCGGTAAGGTAGGTGGAGGAATAAATCATGGTAATAGCCATTAAATCCATGAGATTAATGCTCTGGCTAACCAGACTGTGATCACTCGTGCAAGGCCTCATCGGAGAACGGAGGCGGATGGAGAAAATATGCCTCATAAATCACAGAGTGTGTGGTGAGGGCCGATATAAATGGCCTCCCTCACCTCATCGCCATGGCCCTCGCCCTCGACGTGTGTCACCCCATCCAGGGCTGGGAAGTCTTTGCTGGCCAGGAGCTTGCAACGATTGTAGAGAACAGAGGATTCAGTGCTTCTGGCTTCCCAAGTTATTTGCTCTGCTTCCCTGTGTACGCCCTCATTTTCTAGGTAATCAGCTACTGCATTTGCCTCCCTTTTGACGTGGGAGGGGATGACACTGATATTATGCCCATGTAAGTTTTTAAAATCTTCTAGCAGTCCTGCAAGGTGCCAACTGGGAGAGATTTTTTTTGGGTGACCCCCATGCAGGATCTTAGTGATGAGCTGGATGACAATTTATGAGTCCCCTTCTAGGATGATTTTGTGATTGGTCAGGGCTATCGCCTGTTGGAGGCCCTGTAGTAGGCCTGTTAGTTCTGCTACATTGTTTGTGGTCTCTCCCAAATATCCTGCAGTCAATGTTAGGAATTCCCCTGTGGAGCTCCTGATTACAACTCCATATCCTGTCGGTCCAGGATTACCTTTTGAAGCTCCATCGAAGTTGATTTTTATGAATCCATTTGGTGGGGGGGTCTAGAAGGTTGGGCTGGGGAAGTGACTCTTGGGAGGTCTGATTGCCACCGAGTCTTTTAGGTTGAGTTTCCAGCCTTGGAGGGTTAGTGCCTCCTCTCGATTGCAGTCCTTGTCCCGAGGTTGCCAGTTCTTACTTCTAATTGTTTCTCTGATGAGTGTGGAATCTCTGTCCCAGGTTGCCTCTGCAGGGGAGTTCTTGGAGTGGAAGATACGCTTGTTCCTCTCCTTCCATATCTGCCAAAGAATGAAGCCTGGGAGTAAAATCCAGATGTGGTTCATAATGGGATTGTTGTAGGTGATTGAGTCCCAATTTTCAATAGTGTCCCTGATACTGCCTCTGTTTTGGCTGGATCGATGCATGGTTTGCACCCGCTGGTCCCAGACTATTTGACTGTAGCTGCATCCGTTGAAGAGATGTTCTTTGGTTTCTTCTTGGGATTGACATAAAACACACATGGATGGCCCAATGAATCCTCTCTTCCTGAGATTATCCCATGTTAGAATTCTATTGTGGATGATTATCCAGAGGAAGGTGGATACCTTAGGCCAGAGTGCTTTGCTCCATATCTTTCTCTAGATGTTATCCATTTTCTGATTGTGGTGGTTGAAGTGTATGCCATAGGCTTCCTTTACCGAGAAGTTTCCTGAAGATGAGTGTCCCCATCTAAGGATATCGGGCCCCTCCCTCCGGGGGATTTTCCTACGTCCAGCCTTCTGATGCCAGGCAAATAAGTTTAGATCAGGGGGGGTACCTAGCTCGTGGTTGGAGGTTTTCCATTGCCACCAGGTCTGCCCTGCCCCTTTGGGTTTCTAGAGATCTCGTACCTTCATTGTAGAGGTTTGATTGAGGGCTAGGTGGAGGGGTGAAAGTTCTGCTAGATCCTTTAGAGGTTTGAGTTGTTGCCACGAATATTTCCAGAACCTTTCACTGTCTCCATTGCATATTTCTTAGAAGGCATGTTTCTGTATCGTATCTTTGTTTTGCCAAGCTGTGTTCCAGATGTTCGAGCCCTGGATTTTGATATTGTGTCTGATTAGTTGATCTGGCTGCATGGCAGGAGCGTATTTGTTCTTCCAGATTTGTGCCCATAATGCGTCTGGTGTTTTCATCCACCTCCACCATATCTTGGCTCCCATTATCTGGTTGAGCTTCCCTAGATCCTGTAGCCCTAGGCCTCCCCTTCTTTTCGGTGTGCATAACTTATCCCAGCACACCAGGGCCCATTTCTTCTTGGCTTGCAGACCTTGCCAAAGGAAGTTCCTTTGGATGTTTATGATCGCTCTGATGATGTGCTTGGGAGTAGCTAAAGCAGTGAAGAGGTTAAAACAAATTCATATTAATAAAACATATAAATTATAATAAATAAAAAATAAAAACAAATATTAAATACAAAAGGTAATAAAAATAAAAAAAATAAAATATACAACATATATTAATAAAACATATAATAAAAAACATATATTAATTAAATAAAACATATAACAAAAAACACAAATATAAAACACATATATTAAAAAAACGAAAACACATAATAAATAAAATATAATACAAATAATAATAATAATAAAAAATTAATAAAACACCTTAATCCTAAGTCTACACTCACACACTCCCAATACAACTCGGAGCCCCCATCCCCCTCATGTCCCGTCAACAACTTGGGGTCCGAGTTGGTGGTATTGGGAGGTACAGTTGTCACCTCAGGGTGAAATCGGACCCCCTCCCTCCCAATACCACTTACCACCTCAGGGGGGGCCCATGTAAACCTCTCTGGCCTCCAAAATTGCCCTCCCGAAAAACTTAAAAGCGTTTTTTTTTGTGTCTTCATAACTTCATCTTCCAAGGTGGATTTTGGGCAAATGGAAACAAATTTTAAAAAACCGAGAGAGGATTTTGTTCATCATGGGCTAAAGAACAAAAAACGCTTCCATATTTTGCACAAGTTCCACCAGTTGGGAGAATCAAAGCCATCTTTCAGCCTCATTTTTTCATTTTTTCGTTTTTCTTGTTTCAGTTTTGATTTTGCGGGAGTTGTTTCGACGAGATGGAGACAGAATTGGAGAAACCAAAGGAGGTTTGTGGTCTAGACAAACTCCTATAAAATAACCTCCTTCATTTTTTACACAGGTGCCATCGTTGAAGAGAAACAAATTTCTGAGTTGACCCCTTGTTTTTAGCAATTCGACCCATCTTTGATGGCAGACAGTTCCATATTTTTGGGGATTTGTTGCTATTTTTGGCCGAGGTGGTTGAATTCGACCTCCTGAACCCGGGGAGCGTCCATTTTATATATTTTAATGATTCAAATGTACAAGGAGGAGTGAGGGACCATGATTTAATTTTGTATCGGAGCTCACAGATCTTTTTGTATTTCATCGATCCAATAATACAGTCGCAGCGGTTACAAGATTCTTGTGTCAAATACATTTGTGATTTTTTTCTCACCGTGATTGTGTTTTCCTCTATTTTCATATGTGTTTCTATTCTCTATTGTTTTGAAGATATTTAAGATCAGGATTTGTGTAAAAACACCATGTTCCCAGTTTAAAGCAATGTCAATGTTTTCCAGTGAAAGTTAAATGCATAATTCTTTACGACTCTATCTTTAATTCGAATTCTTAACATTTTTCTCCTCTGCCATACCTCAAGCCTGTGAAGATCCAATGATTTTCCTACCTTGCCCTGTAAGGCTGTCTGTAGAATTTGTTTTTGATTAAATCTCAGATTGTGACTCCATTGCCCATGGTTCATATTCTCTGCACCTACCCAACTCAAAAACGAATCATATTCTTCTTAGCTAGCATAAGATCCATACTCAAACAAAGTTATATCAGATAGAGAGATCCCTCTATGAGTCTTGGAGGGCTAGATCCAAGACTCAAAGTGGTTTTGATGTTGCCTCTGTGACTGCCTCCACAACCTTGGGAAAATTACATAGTGCTAATAGATGCAAAAGGTAAGTAATGGGTATTGAATTATGATTCAATTGCGATCACCCCATGGATTCTTTCAACCAAATCTTCGTTTTAACTTGAAATTTTGTGAGAGAGATTGACCCATTCATGGCGATTTAATGTACATACATGAAAGTCCTAACCTGACGGCCACTTTCATGGAAATATCCTAATCTGACGACCACTTTCATGGTGAACTTTCAATCATCTTTTTTCATGGCTAATTTGGATTAACTTCCTTTACACACCTTTTCCACCACTTCGGTGTTTCAATGTTTTTAATAAATTCCTAGTGCACAAAACTTTTTCGTTACTTTAGTTTGAGTGGGAAGAAATTGACTAGGTTTCTTTCGAAAATTTCCATATATATAAAGGTTAATTACAACTTAGGCAAAGTGTGGCATATTGATTGAGTGGCAGTCTTATGTTTGTTTCCAAAAAATATGAATGGGGGTTTCCTCCAAATGTTTTTCTTAGATGGATACATAGTCTTTATCTAAGCTGCCCTCCATATTATTTTTGTCACACTTTAAAACAAGCTTAGTGCAAGATAAAGAAAATAAAGGAATTTTTAGTAAATTTTTTTCTAAAATATCTATACAGAGAAAGCATTATAGAGAGAAAGGATTATTAAGACGGATAAGTTTTTTATATTATATATACGAGAAAGGATGGATGGTAGAGATGGTAATCATAATAGGGTAATTATATATTAAAAAAAAAGAAATGAAAAGAGAGTTAACTTCAAGGCCTTCTCCCTATTAAAATAACCAATCAATACTAGTGGTAGAACGATTACATACTTATTTTACATTCCCTTCAATGATACCTTACTTCACTCAAGCAAAGATAATCGAGTATAACACCTTGATGCATATACTTTATGCTCTTTCTCCACCATTCAACTCTAATTGGTAAGAGGTAATAGATAAATCGAGTCAACCACTTCCTTGTAATCACCGAGATTTATCTCCTTCAGACAATGACTTTATCCAATCAATTCCCTCATTCATCCCGTGGCTCATGCTCAACCAATTTCTCATTCTCATTTTTATTGGAATTGTCAATGCAGAAAACACAATTCACATATGATAATTAACAATCACACAGATAATAAACATAGGGATTTCACGTGGTTCACCCAAATGTTGGGCTACGTCAACCAGGAATAGGCATCGATTGTCTTATTATTCAGATCATGGAGATTACAACAGAATTGCAAGTTGTCACTCTGTCTCTCTCACTTGCCTCTACGGGCTTACATGAATTTATATACATTCACAAGAAACTGATTATTAAATGCAATCCCTATCCATATTATAACTTGGTCTATTTGGTTGGAACAAACACAGAATAATATTATCCAAATCCCTCCTTAGAATAATTTATTGTCACTAAATCCCAAAAATATCCACCTTGACAACAATTAACCTAATACCTTTCTCCTTCCTTTTGTTCATCACCTTTTCTGCAAGCAGAGAGAAACCAAGCACCATTGCAACTTCTCTAATAAAACTGGTTTCATGATCTCTCTTGTGTGACTTTCACGAGTTTGGATTTCCCGAGGGGTCACTCCACCTCCAACATGTCTTCCACAACTATGTTTTGAGACATATTTAGTGATATATCTCCTCCTATCCAAAACACCTGTAAAATATACATCTCAATGTAACCATTATAAGTGACATTTGTTCTTCTCAAACGCTGAAGAACCCATTTCACTGCAACACCTGAATCTATCACATATCTGACAACATCATTAGCATGTGAAACATTTGGTCTTAACCATTTCATGACATACAACAAAACTCCTACTGAACTTACACGAGACATAACCTTTTCTTCTTTATAGATAGAACCTATACTTGAATAAAACTTATAATGGAAAGAAAGAGGGATAAAAATTGGTTTTACAATTTTCATACTGAACTCCAACCACAACTTACCATTACCATCTCTGTATACTTCTATGCCCATAATTTGTTTTGCTTCTCCTTGATCCCTCATCTGAATTGTCTTGTCCACCTGAGTCATTTTATTACTAATTTTATCCATGCTTCGGCTTGCATCGAGCATATCATCAACAAATAACATCAAGACTTTGAATTTACTATAAACTGTATAGTCATTCCTACCCTTTGAAAAATTCTAACTCACTATGAAGGATTCAAACCTCTTATATATTTGCCTGGGTACCAATAGGCCATACAATGAATTATCTAGCATGCAAAAAAAAATACCGTTGTGATCTTGAATCAACCATTTTGGTTGTTCCATACATACTATATCTCTGTCAATGATGACCTTGTGAGAAGTATGATCCCACACACAACATCCTTTTATACCACCATCATAAATTACAAAGATATAAAACAATAAGGAATTCAGAGACAAAGATTTTAAGTCTAGAAATGATTTACCACTTACCAGTACCTTTAATTATTTCTTTCTCTTATGACCTTGATGCTTCTGCCATAAAAAATAAGATACATCTATCACTACAGATGCCACTTCAGTACTCCCTTCCAAATTATAAAGGTTATAAACCTTTGTTGCCTTCATCACTACTAAATTACCTTTTGACAATGTGAGAGATCCACCTTGACCTGTATACTTATATCCACAAGAATCCAACACTCCTAATGAAATCAAATTTGATTTAAGATCAGGTACATATCTAACATCTGTTGATTCCCTAACAATACCATACAACATCCTAATTCTAATACTTCCAACCCCAACAAAATTACATGGAATACCATTTCCCATAAACACTACACCCTCATAAACAAATTGGTAAGAAATGAACCAATTTCTATGTGAGCACATGTGGTGGGAGGCACCTGAATCTAAATTCCATTCTTCTTGATATTGTAAATTACTATAAATAGACAAAAAATGATCAGTCATACTTGAATTTGTTACAACCAAATTTTCTTCCTTCTTAGAGTTTTCCTCAGATTCCTTTCTCTTCCAACAATCTTTCTTGAGATGTCCTATTTTTCAACAGTACTGGAATTTTTCTTTACCCTTTCTATGTCTTGACTTAGATCGAGAAAAACTTCTCTCATTCTACTCTTTAGTTCAACCTTTGACCAACATTGCCTCTGAAGGTGAGGTTTCTTTACTAGATTTTCTCCTCATCTCCTCAGCCAACAAAGCTCCCACAACAGAGTCATAATATGAAACATCTATTGAGTTAAATCTAATAGAGGTTACTAGATTATTCCAAGACTCATAAAATGAACACAATAGTGTAATAGCCTTATCTTCATCTTCGAATTTAACTTCCACACTAGTCAATTGAACTATAAGGGTATTGAAGGTATTTAAATGGTCGACAACTTTTGTACCTTCTTTCATCCGCAAACTATACAACTGTCTCTTCAAGTAGATTTTGCTCATAAAGGAATTCATCATATATAGACTTTCCAACTTGCTCCATAAGCCTGATGTTGTATCGTCTCCTACGATATTAAACAGAACATCATCCGCTAGACATAAACGAATGGTTCTAAGAGATTTTGCATCCAGATCTTCCCATTCCTCATTTGTCATGGCTATTGGTTTCATTGAATTGCCTGCCAATGCTTTTTGCAACCCTTGTTGCACCAATAAATCCTGCATCTTAAGCTTCCAGAGCTCAAAGTTTCTTTTACCACTGGACTTTTCAAATTCAAAATTCAAACATTGCATCTTAACCATTAGCACAACAAATCTCCCAATACCCACTGCTTATAAAAACCCTTTTAAAGGTGGAGGAATAATAAATAATATTAAATGTGGATCCTTAATAAAAAATGTTAAATGATAACCACAAAAGGTTTTAAAATAATAAAAAATTTATATATTTCATAAAACCTTTTATATCCTCTTCAACATAACATCCACATGACAGCCACCTCACATAAAAAATTAATCCTTTAAATACTACATTTTATCCTCCCTTTCCACTTTCATAAAAACAAAACCATACGCGAATTTTTTCTTCTTGAAAAATGATACAAATGTTTTAAAGAGGATCGACGATCCTTCATAATGGATGGGGGAGTGCTAGTTTCAAGTTAAATGCTTCCTTAGGGTTCATGGGGGAGCATAGTGCTCCTTGAGTGTTGATGGGGTAGCATCGATGCTCTGTGGTTTATGATACAGGTGTGCTACCTTCACGAAAATTGAAATTTCATAAGCGTGAGTGCATCAACGAGCCTCTAACACTACCTGGGAGCACCGATGACTTTCTACTCAATTTCCTCCTGTGACACCTACTCAATTAAACTTCTTGCACCACAGACCTTGATTCATGGATCTCCAACGTAGTAGCTCTGATACCACTTGTTAGAATTGTCAATGCGGAAAAAAAAATTCACATATGATAATTAACAATCACACAGATAAGAAGCATAGGGATTTCACATGGTTCACCCAAACGTTGGGCTACGTCCACCAAGCATAGGAATCATTTGTTTTATTATTCAGATCATGGATATTACAAAGTACTTGCAAGTTCTCACTCTGTTTCTCTCACTTGCCTCTATGGGCTTACATGAATTTATATACATTCACAAGAAACTGATTATTAAATGCAATCCCTATCCATATTATAACTTGGTATATTTGGTTGTAACCAATGCAGAATAATAGGATCCAAATCCCTCCTTAGAAGAATTCATTGTCACCAAATCCCAACAGTCTCCACCTTGACAACAATTAACTTGATACCTTGCTCCTTCCTTATATTCATTACCTTTCTACAAGCCAAGAGAAGACAAGCACCACCACAGCTTCTCTAATAAAACTGGTTTCATGATCCCGCCTATGTGACTTGCATGAGTTTGGATTTCCCAAGGGGTCACTCTACCTCCAACATGTCTTCCACAACTGTGTTGTGAGACATATTTAGTGATAGATCTCCTCCTATCCAAAACACCTGTAAAATATACATTACAATTATCACAGACCATCTCAGTGTAACCATTATAGGTGAAATTTGTGCTTCTCAAACGCTGAAGCACCCATTTCACTGAAACACTTGAATCTGTCATGTATCTGAAAACATCATTAGCATGTGAAACATCTAGTCTTAACCATTTAATCACATACAACATACCTCCTACTAAACTTACATGAGACATAACCTTTTATTCTTTATAGACATGACTTATATTTGAAGAAAAATTATAATGGAAAGAAAGAGGGATAAAAATTGGTTTTACAATCTTCATGCTGAACTCCAACCACAATTTACCATTACCATATCTGTATACTTCTATGCCCATAATTTGTTTTGCTTCTCCTTGATCCCTCATCTGAATTGTCCTGTCCTGTCCACCTGAGTCATTTTCTTACTGATTTTATCCATGCTTCATCTTGCATTGAGCATATCATCAGAAAATAACATCAAGATTTTGAATGTACTATAAACTATATAGTCATTCCTACCCTTTGAAAAATTCTGACTCACTATGAAGGATTCAAACTTCTTGTATATTTGCCTGGGTACTAGTAGGCCATACAATGAATTATCTAGCATGCAAACAAATTTACCATTGCAATATTGAATCAACCCTTTTGGTTTTTCCATACATACTATATCTCTGTCAATGATGAACTTTTGAGAAGTAGGATCCCACACACAACATCCCTTTATACCACCATCATAAGTTGCAGATATATAAAACAAGCAGGAATTCAGAAACAAAGATTTTAAGTCTGGAAATGATTTACCACTTACCAGTACCTGTAATTCTTTCTTTCTCTTATGACCCTGATGCTTCTTCCATAAATAAGAAGATACATTTGTCACTTCATATGGCACTTCAATACTCCCTTCCAACTTATAAAGGTTATCAACCTTTGTTTCCTTCATCACTACTAAATTACCTTTCGACAATGTGAGAGCTCCACCTTGACCTGTATACTTATATCCACAAGAATCCAACACTCCTAATGAAATAAAATTTGATTTAATTTCAAGTATATATCTAACATCCCTTAATTCCCTAAAAATACCATCGAACGTCCTGATTCTAATACTGCCAACCCCAATAGTTTTACAGGGAATACCATTTCCCATTAACACTACACCCTCATCAACAGATTGGTAAGAAATGAACCAATTTATATGTGAGCACATGTGGTGGGAGGCACCTGAATCTAATTGCAATTCTTCTTGATCTTGTAAATTACTAGAAATGTATAAAACTTGATGAGTCATACCTGAATTTGTTACATCCAATTTTTCTACCTTATTATAGTTTTCCTTAGATTCCTTTCTCTTCCAACAATATTTCTTGAGATGTCCTGTTTTTCCACAGTACCAAATTTTTTCTTTACCCTTTATGTGTCTTGACTTAGATCAAGAAAAAATTCTCTCATTCTTCTCTTTAGTTTGACATCTGACCAACATCGGCTCTGAATTTGAGGTTTCTTTACTAGATTTTCTCCTCATCTCCTCAGCCAACAAAGCTCCCACAACATAGTGATAATCTAAAACATTTACTGAGCTAAAGCTAATAGAGGTGACTAGATTATCCCAAGACTTAGGCAACAAACACAATAGTGTAATAGCCTTATCTTCATCTTCGAATTTAACTTCCATACTAGTCAATTGAACTATAAGGGTATTGAAGGTATTTAAATGGCCAACAAATTTTGTACCTTCTTTCATCCACAAACTATACAACTGTCTCTTCAAGTAGATTTCGCTCGTAAAGGACTTTGTCATATATAGACTTTCCAACTTGCTCCATAATCCTGATGTTGTATCCTCTCCTACGATATTAAACAAAACATCATCCGCCGGGCATAAACAAATGGTGCTAAGAGCTTTTGCATCCAGATCTTCCCATTCCTCATTCGTCTTGGCTGTTGGTTTCTTTGACTTGCCTGCCAATTTTTTTTGCAACCCTTGTTGCACCAGTAAATCCTGCATCTTGAGCTTCCAGAGCTCAAATTTTCTTTTACTCCTGAACGTTTCAAATTCAAACTTCGAACTCTGCATCTTAGCCATTAGCACAAAAAATCTCCCAATACCCACTACTTATAAAAAACCTTTTAAATGTGGAGGAATAATAAATAATATTAAAGATGGATCCTTAATAAAAAAGGTTAAATGATAACCACAAAAGGTTTTAAAATAATAATTTTTTTATATATTTCATAAAACCTTTTATATCCTCTTCAACATAACATCCACGTGAGATCCGCCTCACATAAAAAAAGTACTCCTTTAAATAATATATTTTATCCTCCCCCTTTCAATGGAAAGATTGAATTCAATGATAATTTGGTTTATCCTACACGTACATGTAATGTACATCCTTCTTATCTATGCCATAATAACTTATCCATCACTATTGATGGTCAGGATCAAGTACAAAACTTAACTATTCCACCACAAAGTTTACTTTTGGTTCAGAATGATCAATATGTGGAATCAGAACAAATTATTTCCAAGGTTCGTGCTAGAACATCTTCCTTCAAGGAAAAAGTTCACAAAAATATATATTCTGACCTAGAAGGAGAAATGCACTAGAGTACCAATGTGTGTCATGCACCTAAATATGTACACGGTAATGTTCATCCTATACTCAGGACGAGTTATCTATGGATATTATCGGGAGGTATATACGGATCCGATGTAGTAACCTTTCCATTTCATAAACATTAGGATCAAGTAGATGTTCAAAATTTTGTTGCTAAACATCAATCACTTTCCGATTCTTACGTGGATCAAGTGGAACATAGATCAGGTGACTCAAACTACTATGGGAAGGAAGAACAAATCTTCAATTATTCAGAAACTGATCGGACCATATCTGACGAGCATCGAGACTCTATTTATGTCACCCTTTCCCCTAAGAATTACAATATGAAGGAAAAAAGGAAAATGAATCGATTCATTGTCCTGTTGCAGTGTGATAAAGAATGGGGAAAAAGAATAATATCTTTTCCTGATGCGATTCTTAGAATACCCAAAAGTGGTGTTCTACAGATAAATTCCATTTTTGGATATTCTAACGTTGAATATGGAATACGTGATGGGCCCATTATGGCAACATCCTTTTCCCTGGATTTATCGAGGGAAGGGGACAACTTGCAGATTCAAGTTAGCAATTCTAGTTTGTATGAAGATGGTGAATGAATCCAAGTAATGAGTGACACAAGTATTCCATTGGTTCAAACTTGTCTAGGATTTGATTGGGAACAAATAGATTCTATAGAGTCTGAGACTTATGCTTCTCTTACTTCAACAAGAACAAATAAAATCGTTAGCAATATGATTCAAACTAGATTGATTAAATACCCCCTTTTTTTCATGGGGATAAGGGACAATAAAGCAAGTTCAAATTTGATGTTCCATAACAAATTGGACCACACTAATCTTTTCTATTCCAATGGGGAAAGACAATTAATTAGTAAGCATCAAGGAACTATTTGTTCATTATAAAATGGGGAAGAAGACAGTGGATCTTTTATGGTTTTGTCACCGTCTGACTGTTTTCAAATCGTTCTATTAAATGATTCAAAATGTTATGATACGGTAAATAAATCAAATAGAGAGGATCCTTTGAGAAAAATCATTGAATTTTCAGGTCTCTTGGGTCATTTACATAGTATCACCAACTCCTTCCCATACTCCTATTTTCTAAATTATAAAAAAGTTTTGTCGAAGAAACATTCCATTTTCCACAATTCTTTCAATACTTTCCAAGTACCTAACTACTATTTCATGGACAAAAATAGGAGAATTTCTCATTTCGATTCGTGCAGGAACATCATTTCCAAAATCTCTTGGGTCCAAATTGGTGCTCTTCCTCATCCGAATTCTGCAAAAAAATATTTCTAGTAGTTAGTCCTGAACAATTGATTCCTGAAAGTGTATGTATATTCGAGGATGAACCACTACCTGAATCTGGTCAAATTATAGTAGTTGATGAGGAATCTTTAGTCATTAGATCAGCTAAACCCTATTTGGATACTCGAAAAGTGACTGTTCATGGTCATTATGGAGAAATTATTGACAAAGGATATACATTGATAACATTGATATATGAAAGGTTCAAATAAAGTGATATAATTCAAGGTCTTCCTAAAGTTGAACAATTGTTAGAAGCCCGTTTGAATAATTCAATATTGATGAATCTGAAAGAAAGTTTTGAAAATTGGACTGGAGATATGACAAGATTTCTTGGAAGTCTTTGGGGGTTATTCATCAGTGCTAGGATAACTATGGAACAAAGACAGATTCATTTGGTCAACCATATTCAAAAAGTTTACCGATCCCAAGGGGTACACTTTCATAAAAACAAAACCATACCTTAAATTTTTCTTCTTGAAAAATCATATGAATGTTTTAAAGAGGATCGATGCTCCATAATGGGCGGGGGAGCACTAGTTTCAAGTTCAACACTTCCTTAGGGTTCATGGGGGAGAAATAACACTCCTTGAGTGTGGATGGGGGAGCGTCGTCGCTCTGTGGTGTATGATACGTGTGTGTAGCCTTCACGAAAATTGAAATTTCATAAGTGTGAGTGCGTCGGCATGCCTATAACACTGCCTAGGGAGCGCCGATGACTTTCTACTTAATTTACTCCTGTAGCACCTGCTCAATTCACCTTCTTTCACCATGAATATCGATTCAAAGATCTCCCACACAGTAGCTTTGATACCACTTGTTAGAATTGTCAATGCGGAAAACACAATTCAGATATGATAATTAACAATCACATAGATAAGAAACACAAGGATTTCACGTGGTTCACCCAAACATTGGGCTACGTCCACCAAGCATAGGCATCCGTTGTCTTATTATTCAGATCATGGAGATTACAACAGACTTGCAAGTTCTCACTCCGTCTCTCTCACTTGCCTCTATGTGCTTACATGAATTTATATACATTTGGGTGAAATCATGAAGGTGGGTTACACTTTTTCTTGTTTTATGAGAAAAAAAATTGTATTTTCACAAGTTATTCAACTTCCGACATATAAAAGTATTTTTTTTATTTAGAATTTCACTTTACAGTGAAAACAAAACTTGTGAAGAATTGTGTTAGCTTTCCAATGACTATTTTTTAATTTTTTTTTATCACGATTTGATATGTCAATTTGACAATTGTTTAACAGTATGT